>JBAJMU010000003.1:13057892-13095083 GCA_037952995.1 Hyposoter didymator
AAAAAAAAAAAAAAAAACAAGTGACTGCACGTACGAGTGATTTTCGAACCTCAAAATATTTATATTCGGCCCTTTTACCAAATTCGAAAAAAAGCAACATCAATAGTCAATGCAAAGTTTTTTTTCTCGCTGTCTCAAAATTTGAAGAATCAAAAATAACTGAATCGATTTTAAAAATCTCAAATAAATTGTGAATTTATTTTTTACACGAGGGTTTGGCCAATGTCACGTGGAAAAGTGATTTTCCATTTTGTTTGTTCTGTAAATACAATCGAGTAATTTTAATAAATAATTAAAAACGACGAAAAAAAAGATGCACAGAAAAATTTCGAAGGATCGAGTTTTTTTTAAGTGAAAAAATGTTTAACGAAATATTTTTGAGTGTAACGGGAAAAAAAACTTGGATGGATATCGAAAGTTGCGGTTGATCGGTAACCTCGAAATAACGCAATTTACACGTGTCAAAAGCCTCACGCGAATCGATTTCTTAAATCACTCGCGTCAGCGTAACATTTATTTGGGAATTTTGGTCTGAAATCGTCGCGGTTTCTATTGAATTGAAAAAAAATGTGATTTTTTTTTCCCGGTGAAATCGAATGGATCAGAAAAGCCGAATGTCGTCGCGTGAGTCCAACGAATCTCGTTGATAAGAGACACTCGGAGAAAGAGAGAGAGCGGGAGGGAGAGAAAAAGAGAGAAAGTGAAAAATCAGCCGAATCGGAGTAACGGCATGGGACTGCCTCGTTTGTCATTGAAGAGATGCTTCCTCTACGTGTTTTGCATAACGGGATTGTTCCTGGTGGTAATGAATGTGCGGCAGAAGGAGTTATGGCACGCAATAAGGTCGGACACAGGCCAGTCGCAATCGGCGCGATTATTGCCCGAAAGTACGAAGGTAATTATCATTTCGAAGCGACTAAAAATTGTAAAAACACCGACACACAGAAAAAAACACTTTTCGCACACAAAATGTACTGAACAATGCTCAAGAGATAAGAAACTAAGTGAAGGACTCAATCTTCAAAGTGCAGTTAGCGTAGAATAGCCTCGACGAATGAAAAAAAAAAAAAACAAAAAAAAAAAAAAAAAAAAAAAAAAAAAAAAAAAAAAAAAAAAAAAAAAAAAAAAAAAAAAACAAAAAAAAAACAACAAAATAGAAAAAAAAAAATGATGCGGACAAAAAAAACGTGAATCGAAAATCGAATACAGAAATTTCGCTCGCAGATGATCAAAATCTCGTTGACCGCGAAACCAAAAACGAGGAGGCCCGTGATTCTCACTCGATTCAGGGAGCACGAGCAGCAAAAAATCACGTACGAGGTACAGTCAAATGAATAAACAAAAGAAAAACAAAAAAACAAAAAAAAAAAATGCACTTAATAAATCGAGCAATAAATTAATCAGCAAAATTATTTCAAAGTAGCGATCGATGCTTCGGATCACGCAATCATGGCAGACGATTAAATTCCAAATAAAAACTTCCACGAGCGCCCGTTTGCACTTGTACATAAATTTTAGTCACTCGCCCCACGAAGTTAACGATTTTGCTGAGCTCCCGAACAAGACTAAAAAGTCTCGAAATATATTCGTGCACAGCAAATTGTTACTTCGGTACACAGACCGTGAATTTTAACTTCATAATTCCTTTTTTCTTCATTTTTTTCCTCATTTTATTCAGATCTTCGTATCGAATTTTTGAAATTCAAAATTATTCACTAATTGCATTTTCCAATCAATTGCATCGGAGCTTCATGCATATTGCTCCAACATTATACGCTCGATGCTTGGCTTTCACACTTCATGAGATATTCCAAAACATGTTTACCGAACAACATTCACGATTACGCTAGCAGCTCGATTATTATTTCGTGACACAATTCAACGAAATTTTAATCTTTCTCAATTAAATTTCATTTCATTTATGTATCGTCGATGAATCGCTAACTACTTCGCGGTACGCGTGTATTTTCTGTTGACGGTATTCAACAAAATATCATCCAATAACATTCAATGGCATTTCTACGTTCTCGGTGGCGCCGTAGCACGAAGTAATTGTCGAAACTTAATATTTTTCGATGATAACGAAATTTTCGTCATTCCAAAACGATTTTTCGAGCCCCCCTGAGATTCTTTGCAAAATTTACGATCGGAATTACAAAGGTTCGTTTTTTCCAGACCTTGTCAGTAAAAAATATTCGACAATCCACAGAATCTTTTGAGTTTTTTTTTCGTAATTCGCAATTACTTTCCTCGGCCCCAACGTTCTCGGGCATTTCCGATTAGATTTCGGTCTCAATGTAATCTCTCGATATTGAAATGTGGGTAGAATTTGAATGACAAGTTATCGGGACACGTTTTCGTCGCATTTTCCCGACGGTCATTCCCACGACGGCGTTAAAACGGATTCCAATTTTCTTTCTGGCACAAAATGTCTTTCGTGTGTGCGATAATGAGGTTTAGATATGCACGGTCATCTGCGTTTTTCGATAACAAAGAAACCGGTGTACGATAAAGTCGTATTTTACGAGCATTTCGCAAGGAAAAATCTGTGAAACAAAACGAACGTTTTCGAGTAATGAAAAAAAAGTAACTTGACCTCCGAAAGTTTGGGATCGTTTTTGAGCCTGTTTGAGCCTGCCTTGAGTTCGATTCTCACACTGGAAATAGAATTTTCTTAAAAATCGTCGATATTTTGTTGAACACGGTGAACTAAAGATTTTTTGATAATTTCAAAATTTTCGTTATTTTTGCAGTGCATTTGGTTTCTAATGAAATTGTCAGCAAAATTTACGATTGGAACGACAAAAATTTGCTTCCGAAGAGACTACCTAGAATATTCATTTCTGCGAGGACACAATTTTTGGGATTATTAAAAAAACGAAAACGTTTATTTTAACATATCGGACAAAATATCGATCTTTTCCAATCAAATTTTGTTTTCAGTGCAGAATCAATAAACATCAGGAACCAAGATCAAACGAGCCCCACGTAGTTTTAAAATCGCGAGAATAAAATTACATTTCCCTGCAACTGTTGAAACTTTTTTTTTCGCTTTTTCTGCTTCAAGCAATTGCAGCCGCTGAGATTGTGACACAATAGATGCAATTTAGATAATTAAAAAACGAGGGCAAGAGGGAAATAGAGCGAGAGTTTCGTTCACACAGAATGTCTCAAAAGTGTTAAAAATTCATATACGGAAAGAAAGAAGGAGCAGATTCTTGGCCAACTTTTCTTCTCAATGCCCCATTCGTGAATTATGATTATTCCTGGACCTCCAATAACCGAAGCAGCAGAGACCGAACGCTTCTCACGCTCCGAGGCTTTTCCTCTGATCAACCGAATTGGTCCCTCGCTATTAATTATTAATCTATGGAAATGAATCTTTCAAAAATCGATTAATCATTTCATTCATTTCAATGAATGATTTCAATTAATCTGAAAAAACTCGTGGGCCTTTTAAACCCTTAACTGGAATTTTTCCAATCTGATTTTAATTTTTTCTAAAAATAATTCCATGCAAAATATGGAGACGAGAAAAAAATGGCTTTGACTTTCCTTTCACGATAATTTCGCAGAGCTCGATGAGTCGTGACTTTTGGGACATCCTGTATTATAATTTTTAACACGACCGGATAATCGACGAGTTTCCCCGCAACGTCCGCTTGATAGAGAAAAATATATGAATACAAAAAAAACGCATACATACACGAGGACATAACTGCAGTTTGACTAGAAAACTTCACGGTCACTTGCACATAGGGCGATACGTACAATATTTATATTGACAATCGTGCGGCACTATAAACAAACGCATATAGAACATTGCTGTAGTGACAAGTAGATCGGTAATAATTTCAGGCTTTTACGATTTAACACACTAAATTCGACGTTCCACGATAATTATTCGTCGACATTGTCCACTGCACAACGAGCACACGAAGCTGCAAAATCGCGTGAGCTCCATGGGCAAAATTCCATTATTTAATTAACTAGACAGAGGAAATAATTGAAAATTATTGAGATTTCGTTTTTTTTTCATCGTTTTAAAATTTTTAGACAAAAAAAAATTTGGTTCGACCTTCGAAACGGCGAGCAACTCGTCGCGATCGTTAAGTCCAGTTCCGACAAGTAATTCTGCTTATCGATTGAGAAAAATAGATAAACGAACTTTGCCCATGTCCTATTACGAATTAGCTATACGCCCGCGTCTTTACACCATCATTTTCGAACTTATACCTTTTTTTTTTTTTTTTTTTAATAAATAATAAAACAATCTTTCGATTTTGATTTTGCGAGAGAAAAAAAAATTGATATGTTGATTGTGTGTGATAACATGAAAGATATCGAACGGAACGGTGACGATAAACTCATTGGACGCCATTCCCGATATCACGGATCCTTCCAAGAGGCCTTGGTACATGAAAGGTGGAACGAGGCGACCACATCCGGCGGTGAGATCTCGTCGTACCGGAAAGAGAATCGCGATATTGTGGCCCGACGAAGATCGTTACGATGATCGGATCACTAATCAGGTAAAAATCCATCCAATTTTCTCTCTGAAATGTTCACCGATCGCTAGAGTGACTCGATTTAACCCTCCGCGGGTCATCTGACCTTTTTCGACCCGAGCGACAACTTTTTTTTCGAAAATCTTGTTTTCGAAACGTTTTATTTAAAAATGAGCGAAAATAAATTCAAAGATTTTTTGAAGATTTTTCTCTCTCAGAATACGCGAAATATACGTCGCAGGACACAAAAGAACCACGTGGCCCGGGGTGTCATAAAAAATCACGTGATCCACGGAGGGTCAATTATTTTTATAATTTTTCCCATAAACTTTTTTGATGTGCTCGAAAAAATTGGAGAAAATATAAAAATACAAATTTCTAACAACAACAAAAAATATTTATAAAAAAACTGCAGAATGTTGTCGACCGATTTGTCGATTTTATGAACAATTATTTAATCGAGATCACACGGAATTTGACAATTTTTTTATTAAACCCAGCGTCAACAACGAAAGAAATGAGAAAAAAAAGTTTTGAACACAAATTAACCAATTTATTGTAATTATCGAAATGAAACTTCACAGCTTATGTTCATACCGCCTGATTACAATAAAACAACCGCTGAACATCGTCCGAAAAGAATCATGGTGCCCCATGGCATGGGGGATGCGAAAACAGGTTCAGAGATTTTCCACCAACTTCGTTGTCCCGTAAATACTTGTGTCATTACACGAGACAATCCCGAAGCAGCTGATTTAATATTATTCAAGGATTATGTAACTCACACCGGTCATCGGCCACCCAACCAGGTGGGATGCTCTTTTATTTTTCCCATAACTAAATTTTCCAATAATTGTACAAAACGCGTTTACATTTTTCTAACACAACTCGTTGCTCTGTAGATTTGGATGCTGTATTTTCTCGAGTGCCCGTACCACACACAGAGCGTGAAAAATGCTCTCGTCAATTGGACCGCGACGTATCGACGTGACAGTGACATTGTTGCTCCTTATGAAAGATGGCAGTATTACGATCCGAGGGTCATACAAATTCCTCAGACTTTTAATTACGCGGCGAACAAGACGAAAAAGGTCAGCGACGAATCTATATTTTTTTTTAAATTAATTTTTTATTTTTTTTAAATTGGTTTTCCATTGAAAATTGAACGTTTTTCGAGTGCAATTTGAATTCATTGATAAAAATGGTTGTTGTTGGAAAATTGGAGCTCTAAACTCGTGACTTTTTAACTTTCTTTCTCCACAAAGGTCGCATGGTTCGTCTCAAACTGTCGACCTCGTAATCAACGATTGCATTATGCTCGTGAGCTTGCAAAACACATTCAGGTCGATATTTACGGCGCTTGCGGCAGTCTCCGTTGTTCCAGATCCCAAGCTCAGACCTGCTTCGAGATGCTCGACGACGATTACAAATTTTATCTTGCTTTCGAAAATTCCAATTGTCGTGATTACATCACCGAAAAGTTTTTCGTTAACGGTCTTGGGTGAGTTAATATTTTTATCAATTTTTCTAATTTTTCCCATAAAATTCAAAATTCTCCTAGAACCCCATAACCCTTCCCACGGGGTTGTTGAAAAAAAATGTTGGCCATGGGTTGATGAATGAAATTTACAATCAATTTTTGAAATTTTTCTCATAAAATTTCTGTTTTTTTATTTATTGAAAATTTCTCCTGCAAACCCCATAAGCCTTCCCATGGGGTTGTTGAAAAAAAAATGTTTGACAGTGAATAATGGAAATTTCGATGATTTATCCAGACACAACGTTTTACCCATCGTCATGGGGGCTCATCCAAACGATTATGCAAAAAGTGCACCGTACCGTTCCTACATCCACGTTGACGAGTTCGAGTCACCTCGGGAGTTGGCGGAGTATCTTCATCGTTTGGACAACGACGACGAGCTCTACAATTCCTATTTCAAGTGGAAAGGCACCGGAGAATTCATAAATACCTTTTTTTGGTGTCGCGTTTGTGCGATGCTTCACGACGAAAAACCGCCAAAGTATTATAAAGATGTGAACGAATGGTGGCGCGGCGATGACGTGTGCACTTTGAATTCTTGGAGAAAACACGAGAACAAAGAAATCGATTACAAACGAACCTGAAGAGGCTAAAACGCTTGATCAATTTCGACTCATTTTCTTGAACGAAACAAAAGTGAAAAACATGTCACATTTTTGTTCGTTCGTTACAAGAAAATCTCTGTGCCAGGAGGGATGAAAAACATCCGAGCGGAATCTCGCGAGTTGAGCGAGAAAACGATGTCCATTGAGAAAAGTTCATTTGATCGAAATCACCTCAAGTTTTTCCAAAGAAACTTTTAGACTCCGAGAAACAATCGGAAAATACTAAAAATGCGTGAAATTGTAATTATTGCTAAAAATGTGGTCCGTCCACGTTTTTATTGAATTTTTTGTTTCCAATGCCGTCGATTTTCGTTCAATTATAGAAAATCGTCCATTCGTACGTCCCTCGAAGTTCGATGTATCAAAATTTTTTCTATTACGATCGGAAACTTTGATTGGTCCAAATTGAAATCGATTTTTTTTCACGTTTTCCATAAACTCCGAGATCCGCGAAAAAGATTCGCCGTCAACGTCATCGCCGTGGTTTTTCGATAATGAGAAAAGCGCTGATTGGCTCTTGAGAGAATTTCAGCAAAAGGAATGAAAACCAAAGACGCTAAGTAACAAAACGCATCGCTTCCTACACGCAGCAGCGCAAGTGTCGCGCCTGCGTATCGTAAAGTATAAGTGTTTGTTAGAAAAATTAAAAATAAGATAAAACTTCCATGTATTTCGTCGATGGCAAGGAAACGACAAAAAAAAGCGACATGAGCAGAAAAAAAAGGAAGAAAAATAGCCAGACGAGTCGTCGCACTGACTGATTGTACGATCGTGGGTTAGGGCTCGTTGAATTTTCATTATCGCAGCAACGTCTTAACATTTACAAGGCAAAACGTGCTATTTTCCTTGGAGGTCGTAGAGGAACTCAAAAAACCACATTTCACTTATTTCTTGAAAGAAAATCAAAGACTTCCTGCTGCAATGGACTTTGATGAAATTTGACGAAAAAAGTCTTCGACAAAAACGAAGGATCGTGGTGAAAGGTCCTTGGGGGAGGGGGATCATTTGGGATAAATAAATTCTTAGACCACGGAGACACAATCAATAAAAAATTTATTCAATTATCGGATAAGATTCTTGTACGTCAATTTCGAGGTAATATTTGCACAGTTTTTCAATTTATAAGTCGAATTTTTTACTTTTTCACTCTCGAGCTGTCACTATACCGAATCATTGTTTCATTTTGTAAGTCAAATTTTGTATCGAATGAGTTTTTGCGTTGCTCTACGATGGAATCGTAGACTCTGGACGATTTCACGTGCTTCAGATATTTCATCGAACATTTATTTATTTCTCATCATTTTGTTCTGCCCGTCGTTTCGATCCCGACCAAGAAACCGAGAATAAGAAACAAAAATTAGCTTCACAGTTTAGCTTTTAATTTTGACAAAAACGAGTGACAGGATTCTCGAAAATTTTTCATCGGTTCTTCACATTCGATTAAACATTTTACCTTCTAATTTATTTTTCCACTTACAAACAATTACGCTGAATTGTTAAAAATCTTGCGATTAGACTTTGCAAACTTTTCTCAACTAACAATCATTCCATTTTTCATAAAATACCCCGTATATATATTTCTAATACATGTAACAATATTTATAGTTCCTAAAACGAAAATAATCGCCGCAACTCAGAGACGGACACACCGAACTCGCGTAGAAATGACTTGTACGATTTTTTCATCGACATTCACTCCGAGAAAGTTTTTCGTCGATTTTTCAATTTGTTTCGAATTTTTCCAAGCAAAATAGTTGCGTGTAAGAAATGAAATTTTCACGCCGAAGCGTCTATTTCGTTCAGACTGATTTTTCCCACTCGGCTCATTCGATTTTTTCCATTTTTTTAAAAACCAGAAATAATTATCATGGAAGAGAACGTCATTGAGTTTTTTTTCATCAGCCTGGTTCGGTGTGTCGGTCTCTTCCGCGAATCCAGTTCCGAGGAAAAATTTTCATCAGGCACAAAGACACATACACGTTCGCACATATGAAGAAAAAAAATGGCTCGGATGCTGTGATAATTTAAGGGTATAAACTAGGGGATAAAAAAGGGAGAAAGCTTGTCGAAACGGACGATTAACAATCGTGTACGGATAATCATACATACATTTATGTTTCCCCGCGATGTATCAATGACGTTGAAGAATGAGCTCTGAGCGTTTTGTAATTACGACGAACTGCCAAAAATCAGCCGGAACTTTGCCGCGCAACGAACATCTTTACATTCGTTTTCATTAAAATTCAAAATAATTGGCAATTTATTTAAAAAGTGTCCTTAATGAAATTAATTGCAAAATGACTGTAAATTCAATCGAACGTTTTTGATTAAATTGTTGATAGAAAAAGGACATACGAGCACATTTGCACATTCAGTATTAATTTTAACGTGCACGAAGAATAATTTGCTCGTTGCAACAAAAAATTGAGCTCAATAGCGAATTACGCACATTTATTAAAAGGACGAAAGGCGACAACGAAAAACAAAAATGGTATTTTTGAAAAATCGTCGTAATTGTCTATTTTTTTCTCGAAGGATCGGTCGTTTATTTAGTAATTTATATGAGAGAAAAAAAAGAGGAAAACACACACACACACAGACGCACAAATTTTTTCTTATTTGCATAGCGCAATCGAACGATTTTCGAGAAACGACTTGTGAGAATTTTAACGATGCAAATGTTGAGAAATATGGCTGCTTCGCGCTGCAGCTCGATAACGATTAAAAATCATGCACATTTCGTACGAATGACATCACTCGAGAAATCGTCCATTCGCGTTCATCTAGTCATTTCCATTTTCCAGTCAATTATCATTTCTTTAATTACATGTAATTATAATCATCGACTGATTTTTCGTCTCAAGCTGCAAGCCTGAGAATTGAACGACAAATGTTAATAATCTAAGAGCGTTTCGTTCAGAATTTGTTGGAAACTGTTCGATTAACCCTTCGAGTGGATCCTATAAGTGCACATTGGGTCAATCTGACCCGAGGCGTTTTTCGAATGGTCGTATTTCGGTAAATATGCATTTCTTCGTTTTTTTTTATGGAGCCGTTTTTTGTAGTAAAATTAAATGCCAAAACATTCGTTGCCATAAAATGCCAAACGATTGGTGACGGAAAATAGTTCGGGTCAAATTGACCCAGTGTGTACTCGAGGGGTTGAAAAATGAATAATTATGAATTTATTGAATTTAATTATGTTGGATTTTGCACTGATTATCGTCTCAATTAATTTTACGACGTCTCTGAAAAATGCATTTTTAATTAATTTTATTGCCGAATGGGACCGAGTGCATTTTTTCGATCGACACGAATTTTAACGATTGAATATTCATCCAAATCGTTGAATATTCGCTGCATCGATGCTTCGCGATTATTGTTTGCACAACACTCGACAGCATTTTCCTTACAAATAATTTATTTCCCTTCGAATTTCGCGCAATCTCATAAACTCGCACATTTATTTTGTACGATTAACGAAGAAATAACGATGCTGGGGTTCGCATCGTTGCGGATTGCAACGAAAACTGATAATTATCATTTATAGCTAAACACAAAATTGTTGACGATAATGGGAGAATCTTTCTTGCCATGGAAAACTGAATTTGGAAGAAAAATTGAAACGAGTGCGTTGTCGTCTTCGTTGCATTCCGAAACGATGCGAACTTGAGAATCAAAAACCAACCGAATCAGATGTAACTTGAATGGCGCAGTGCTGAGGTTGTGAGTGGTTTACACGATTGGTGCTGGCTTATGGTGCATAGTGAATTAAATTGAGGAGAATGAACGAGAAAAAAAAAAACGAAAAAACGAAAAAACTGAATAGTATCAAACGATGTAAAGAAAAGTCTTATAATTAACTTGACAATTAGCAGATTCAGATGAAATTCGATTTTAGACACAGACGAGATATGATTAGGAAAACAAAAAGAATAAAAAACAGTTTTACCGTCGAAAGTGTGAAAGAAAAAACAAACTCTCGTTTATCCAACGAGTACTAATCAACAATAATGAGTATGTCTACTATTATAATATTCGTGAACGAATTGATAACGCGTCGTTAATCCAGACACTAGATTGACTTTGTAAATATTAGCTTTAAATCTTAATACCATTTAAAAACGGTGTAACGATGTTATTATACGATTGTAATTACGTGTATAATGTCGAAAAACATAAAAATTGCCATGTGCGAGCAAACAAACGTTCGCGATGCAAATAAAATCATAAATTTATAGAGAAACACGAGTTTTCATTTATCCACAATTTTCCATTTTCTTGTCTGACTTGCTCATGGAAATTCATGGCTCTTTTTGCAATAATGTGTTTGTTCAATTCTCGCCAACTTCCGAACAAGGAGCATGACGATTTCGGTGGAAGGGAGGTGCCAATGCAACGAGGAGCTTTTCTCATTTCTGGCTGACAGCAGAGTCGTCCTCGTAAAAATGAGGAGAACATTTTCTTTTCCGTCTGATTGTTACTTCTTCGAGATCCTACAGCTTTCCAATTTTCTTTCCGTTCCATCCCTCGAAAATCTTTTCAACTGAATAATGCATTAGCTTGATGAGAAATGAATCTTGCTTCATCGATCTGCTTTTTCTATTTTTTCGCATTTACATTGCAAACCACCGACTTGCTCGTTACCTAATTAATTCTTCGAGGTCAATATCTAACCTAAAATGGACTGGCGCCTGTGTGCCCACACTCGGCTGCTGTTCTTCAAACTTGTTACCACCAGCTGCTGAAACTCCCTCACCAACTCGAGGATATAATTATTTTCAAGAGGCTCTTGTAACAAAAAAAAAAAGCTTGAGAACCCATAATTATCGTTATTTTTGAGCTCAGTCACGTTATCGACAATGTAATAAACACAATTACCTGCTTTTTCCTTTTTTACATTACATTTTGTTGCTCGGTCGAGATTGAAAATTAACAAGTTACGTTGAAACTTGACAATTCCAATTCTTGAAAAATTCGCAACTTAACCACATGTTATTGACAATCATCTCAACAAAAGTTGTTCAAGATCCTCCATGTTTTATACGAACGCAAAAAAAATTTGGATTATATTTGCAATATTTGAATTATATTTATTAAATTATATTTCCATGACTTTAAAGGACAATTTTTTATTCTGTTTTGTCCACTTAATCGGCTCATAAGCAGCTCTTATAGTTTTTTGAAAAAAATATTGTGGCGGCGCTAAATGTTAAAAATTTCAGAACGCCGATAGCTCTTACTCATTCGATATTTTCATTCTCTTTTCTAGCATTTGGTGGTTCTTAACTTGATAAGCTTCAAGATTCGGCGATCTTAATGGAAATCCTAGAAAAATAAAAATAAAAAAGAACCAGAAATTAAGGTATAACTATCGCAGAATGGGTTGATTTAGGATTTTCTTGAAATTTAGTGTAAATATTCTTGACATTAAAACGAACAACTTTCCTATGAGACGAAACATTTTCTGCCGTCTAGAATTTGAGATATTTCATTTCCAATTTTATATTTTTCCCATCTAAACGCATGTAAATTGAAGTCGCGTTTCTTTTGTTTTTTCTTGCAACTTTTTTAACGAAACGTCACTTCAATTTACATGCGTTTAGATGGGAAAAATATAAAATTGGAAATGAAATATCTCAAATTCTAGACGGCAGAAAATGTTTCGTCTCATAGGAAAGTTGTTCGTTTTAATGTCAAGAATATTTACACTAAATTTCAAGAAAATCCTAAATCAACCCATTCTGCGATAGTTATACCTTAAGTAAATAAATTGTATTTGTGCAGAAAAATGACAAAGTTCTTTAATTGGCAATTCGCAGATGAAACAACGGATGCATATTTCACGAGCAACTGGTCGCAGTAAAGGATCGTCCCATGGGCAGTTAGCAGCCCTTAGTTTGTTCTGGGGCATGCTTGCACACAGATATTTAGCCTGGAATGAGGCGATTGAGAGCTTTTTGTGGGGCTCATCGAATCGCTTCGTTGGCTCGTTAGAAAGCCAACTTGTATAATGACATGAGGCTAATGTGGCATGACGAGGGAACAAGAATACGACAAGGGTGAATACACAGGGCAAAGGCAAATTAGCGAACGCTCCGATGATCATACTCATTTTTAAAAACTTGTCACGCTCCTGGTGAACCCAACCACCTGATAATCGACCACGGATTTTCTTGTATCCAACTTTCTTCGTCGGACAAAAAAAAACATCTTTGCCGAGAAAAGGTTTCCCTTTGTGAGGAGAAAAATGTTGACACGCGAGACCGGACAATACACATTCTTAACGCATGGTTAACGCCCTGGTTTCTCAAACGAAATAATTGCTAATTTCCTTTCCACTTTGTAAATTTCATTTTATTCACGCGCGTGGCACGATATTTATAGTCTGCAATTTTTCTCACCATATTATCAAGAATCCCATTAAATTTGAGGTTCCATTGAGATTGGAGAAAAAATATGAATAACTTGGAAAAAATAAGAAAAAGCAATCAAATGGAAGGGAATTCGAATGATTAAAAATCTCGAAATATTTTTTTCTTCCCCCTGCGGACGACGTCAAACGATTCCATCGTAAGAACTTGTAGAATTTATTTTTCCACGTATTTCCCCAATATTCGTGAGGAGATTCAATATTTTCACCATTTTTTTCGATCGAATAATTATTAGATTTTTCGTTAAGACGATGTAGGGGTGGGTTCATGTCGCTGCCCCCAAGCTCAGTCGATCTTTGGTTTCCGAATGAACGTAGAACGTGGTTGATCGTTGTTACCGAGAGAAAAATATCGTTTTTCAATTTGAAAACAGATCCTGATCATTCGTCGATATTTCTACATCGACTACGTTTCTTTACGAACGAATAAATAGGGAGGATGGAGCTCGGATAAATATGCTGAATGGTGAGATCAGAGAAAATCTCATTTATTACGAGAACAATTTAAAAACTTAGGGTAAATTTTTATGGGCAAGACTCGAAGACGTTGGGATGCGAATTGTATATGCAAAGGAACAGTTTTCAATTTGAGTTCGTGTACGAGGGACGAAGGGAGGGAGGAGTCTCGTGTAGGTTGAAACTTTTGTCTGCAAGGGGTTCTAAGTAATTCCGGAATAATTTAACGAACGGGAGAAAGAGAGAGCGAGCGAGGAAGGAAGAGAGGAGGGAGACACAAAGTGAGATGGTGGGACGCAAAGTTTGCTCGAGTGAACGTGAGTAATCGTGCGTTGGACTTGGGATTATATTGACTGTAGTGTACTGACATACATCGAGGACGTGGGATAAAGGGATGGGATTCGTAGCGTATATGCAATAAGTCAGGGAATGTTCAATGCAGAATTCATCAGCGTGGTACATCAGCCAAGCGGTCCAGGTAAGCATACAAACGGAGAAAAGGAGTGAGAGGGAGAGCCACGAAGACTAAGAGAAAGGGAGAGATATCCCAGAGGCAAAATCTCGTCGAAATCTCGTGAGGAATACGAGGGACTAGGGTGGAATGATCCCCTAGGAAAGGGGAAACCCGGACAGCTTGAAAGACACCTGGAGAGACGCGACATCACTGAAAACTTGTCGCAGAGATTCCGCTTAATCCTCGTATTTACTTCGTCGCTCCAAATTGAATATCTCGCAAATCCGAGTTTATTTTATTCTCGTAGTTTTTTTTTCATCATTCTTGGTGCTTAGCGCAACAGCACGGTCGAGAAATTTTTCAAGTACTCAATTATCGGGAACCTCCGCGTTATGCATTCGACATTTTTTTTCTGCAAAATCGTCGAAATATGATTTTATGCCATTTCGTAAGAATCGAAGCACCAATGGATTTTTTCTTCTTTGAAATTTCTGGTTAACGAATAAAATGGTTGACAGTTGAAAACTGAAGATTTTTGTCGTCGCAAAGTGTCGAAATATGATTTTAATCAAATAAATGGATTCGAATTTTCTTGGATTTTCCTGGTAAACGAAGAAAATGGTTGGACAACTGCAAACTCAAGATTTAACAACGTATCGAGTTTCCTTTTTATTGTCCATATGGGATCAAGCCTGCGTAAGGTTATTCGGGAAGAAACTGCCTTGGAAATTGTCACATCTCGTGTGTGTGTGTGATTGGATGAAGTATCGATGAAAAAAGCTTTTCCCATATACGCACTATAATTTCTCATCGTGTTGGGAATTGAAAAAAAAAGCATGACCCACATTACGTGCTCGAAAGGCGTGAATGAATGTTATAAACAATGTTTTGTCGAGAGAAAATATTTATAAAAATAATGAAAGAGAAGATTAATCAAGCTCGAGGGATTTTTTTTTGCGGTGATGCTTTGAGGAGCTTCGATGGTGTATAATCATTTTTATCCCTTCCTCTTGCTCGGAGCAGGGAGGGAAGATGATGTTAGGAGAGCAGTGTGTGTGAACGATTGGTAAATAGGGTGTGAGGGTGTAATCACTGTCGGATGAGAAGGCAGGCGAGATAGAGCGCAAAATAGGAAGAAAATCAGGCAAAGGGACAGCCCTTATCGCAGTGATTTTCTATCGGAGCTTTTGCTTTGCTCTCCCTCCCCTTTTCTCGCTTCTCTTTTGAGGTCATTCGAGCCAAAAGGGCGGGAAGGAAGGGAGGGAGGAAAATGAGGGAGTCTTGCATGCTTGGACCACTTTAATCACAGGCGTTAATAATTCGTTTGGTAATTTATTAAACGAAGCGACGAGAGGTGTTTCGAGCGAAACATCGTGCCGAGGAGCAGAAATACCACATGCGAGTAAACCAAGCTCAGCCTTCCTCGAGATATCCTCCCAATCGCGTTCTCTTCGTAATTCACATACAGCAGTTTGTTACATACTCGCTCGAGCATTATCCCTTCCTTAAATAAACCTCCCCGGAACCAGTTAATCCCGGCTCTATTTTCTGAGGAGTTAACGGTGGAACAAGTCCTTTTGCAGCCTCCTATCTCTCGAGCTTCAAGGACTCTTCTCTGCGATACAGCTCAATGAACTTGCCCATTTTGACTCACTGTTTCTTTCCTCAAACCTTATCGATGTTTCAGAGGAAAACTTTTATTCCATCATGGACTTTTGAAATCACATTCCACTTGTTTTTCGCCATTATTTTCACATCAATTTTCCATCCATTATCATTTTTGCTGCAGAACTGCAAAAAGTTTCCACATCTTCATCTGTTGGCAGTAAAAAGGACACTGCATTCTCTTTCCATAAAAAGTTCTCAAACACTTATCACGATGAAAATTAATTCAAGTATACAAACAAAATCAATTTTTATTGTTTAATTATTCTTATTAATCGAAAACTTCAAAATTAAGAAGAAGAAAAAAAATTTACTCTTCGAGTGCATACTGGGTCGTCTTGACCCGAACCCACTGATTGTTTGGCATTTAATGGCAACGAATGTTTTGGCATTTGATTTTCGTTTTCGTAAAAAACTAAATTTAGGGCCATCAAATGTGGATGATTTCCTATAAAAAAATTTTTTTTCACGAAAAAAAAAAAATGCATATTTACGGAAATACAACGATTTAAAAATCGTCTCGGGTCAGATTGACCCAATATAAGAGGTGTGCGCTCGAAGGGTTAAAGAAAATAACAAAAAATGACAAAAATGCGATTAAATGAGAAAACTTTGTTTTAGAAAGTTGGTGAGAAACGAGCTGTTGATGCGTCAATTGGCGAAAATCACAAAATATCTCCATCACCCACGTGAAATGAGTCATGAAAAGGTCGCGAATGAAAATTGCTGTGCTGCTGGCTGTGCTTTTTAAAAGTGCAACGAAATAGCTGTGGAAAAAGTACAGGAAGAGAAAAAAATAAACGGGAAGAATGTGAGTAAGCCACCCCATGAGAGTTGCCATAAGTTAACATATTTTTCATTCCTGCTCCGACCTTTTTTCCATGTCGAGAGAGTTGGGGGTGTTTTTCTAACGACGCTCCTATCCCAAGTGGGAGGAAGCTCCACGTCCACGTGGAAGAAAGTAAAGAACTGAGGGTGGAGAAAATACGAGCAGGCTCGGGGAGACGGACGAACGAGCAGGAGAGCGAGCACAGAAATACATTGAGAAAAATACCTCGATCTCGTTATTCTCGTGGTCCAGCAAATTTCACACAAGCGATAAAGTGCGGGGGCGCTGATGGTAGGATCGAGGAAAAGGTTTAGACGAGGGAAACTGCATTAAGCAAATGAACCATTGTTATTGTTGGTATACCTCGTGCACGAGCAAGTTCGATGGCAGCTGGAAAACGAGGGAATAATCATAGTCAACCACCCCCGGACACACGTCACATTCTACAGTCCTCATGGAAAAGAAAAATCTTTTCATGTGTAGAGAAAAAAAAATTCGCTCATTTTCGCTCGATTGGATTGACAACAAAAAAAAATCATTTTCTTCCAATTTTTCTGAAAAATGTTCATTCAAAAAAATCGTAAAATCTTCATGTTTTTCATCAAATGGCAGGATAAATTTTAAGGACGTAAAAGCCACAGGAAACAGCAGGACCTCGTGGATTTTGGGGAAGAGGCCTGTCGAATCATCGCGTAGCCAAGATCAGAATTTCATTAGATAGTGGGGTATCAATGATTGACGTAAGATTTATGCAAAGATTCTTCCACACCCTACTTCCGGTGCCTGCAGCACGTGTCCTAAGGCCTCGTCGGCTCGATTTTTCAATTCCAATCAGGTAGTCAAGCATGTGAAAAATTACACTAATCGTTGACTGACATTTTTTTTTGTATGAACAAAGAAAAGCGAGGGACATGAATCGCGAAGGCGAATCGACTCTTATTTTTTGTAACGCGATAATTCAATGAAGTTTCGGCTTAAAAAAAGAGAACGGAGTCACGGCCTCGGAACGATTCGAGGCAATCTTATTATTCGAAAGGTTATTTTTTGCAAAAATTCCAAACGTACGCTTTCGATACAAAAAAATGCACCAATTTTCAGAATTTTTAGTGAAAATGAATTTTTCATTAAAAAATTGAATTCTGCAATTAAAAAAATAACAGGAAGGATCGCGTGTCCTCTGCAGAAAGAAATTGCGTGTACGGGTGTGGAATTCGAGGAGATGTTTGTTGAAACGGGATGCTGGACGTCGGTGTTTGGTATGTTTCGTAGCCATACGAGATAGCTTCAACGTGAACGGGATATATATCGCAGGTAGTGGAGTGTTACTGTCATTACGCAGGGTTGGCAAGCTCGGGGTGGTTTTTGGGCGGCGCAGGAGTAACCAGCAAGGTACAAGCTTACCTCGGTGATGGCATCGAGCTCTCCAGGCGTGTTAGCTCGATTATCTAACGAGGACGTCTGGTTGTATTGAGGAAAGTAGAATTTACTGGGAATGCGTGATATGCTGCCAGAGAGTGAGGATGGATTTGGCTGCCTTTTCAGCAGCAAACACACGCACACATATCCTTACCAAACCATTGTGTACGTTCATGTAAGTGGAATAATATGTATGACTTCGTATTTATGTGTATACGCGTGCGATATTTATATGTATAGAAACAAACAATTGTGGAGGATGGTGTGGGTGAGGGTTGAATAGGGAAGAACAGTGGTGATGTCGAGTGTAGAAGCGTCATAACCGTTCTGACCACAATACTATGCGGTTATAGTTTCGCCGAGGCTTTGGCTATTCCACAATTTCCAAACCTGGCACGTCCGCGACTGTGACTACACACACTGCTGTGAGAATAACTGCGTGGTATTTCTCCTCTCGCCATATATTCCATCCGGAACATAACTATCATGCAAAAAGACTTAACTCAGGTGAATTTCATGATTCGATAATGCAGCCCTCGAGCCCTTGTTCGCCTCGAGCAACAGAGACATTTCGGCTTTCCACGTTGTCTGCTTCGCTCTCGTTATCTCTTTTGCTTTCTCTTCGCATTCAGCCACCACTATAGACTCGTGCTAATAAAATTTATACATATATTTATCCATACGAACGCGTATCAGAGTTTGTACGTTTGTGCGATCCGCTTAATCACTAAAAGCTTTTCCTGGCCACATGAATCATACATGCATATCGCATTTGTCATTCAACGCTCCGAATATTCGCTGAAAATTTGTGCTACCTATTCGGACACTAATAGTAGCCGGATTCTGGCACCTTGAACCAACTTTCGCGATGAGCTCATCGCTGCTACGCTCCTTACGCGCCGGAGCATAAGCGAGCGAGACATTGACGAACAAGCACGAAGGGCAACACCGAGTCAAATTAAACTTTATGCGTTACGAAACTAAAACAAATGAGAATCGTATTGCTCTTCCTTCAATTGCCAAAGTTATTATTCACTTACAACATACCCACGTGTATGCCAATTATCCTCGAGTTTATTCAACACTTTGTCATCGTATATTGTCCATTTATTTCAACGGAATATTATTTAATGAGATTACGACAAAGTATGCATTGTTGCAAGACACCAAGAAAACGTTTATTTTTCATACAAATATCTATCGCGTTCAAAATTTATCAAAAATTCATCCAATTTATCAAAAAAAAAAATTCAAATTCACCGAAAATGTGTCCCAAATAATAACGAGATGAAAATCATTAAAAATTAATTTAAAAAAATTGAAAAATAAAAGACCAAGAAATAAAAAAGCAGCTTCACGGCCAAAACTAATATGATGGTGTATATTTTTCTAAATTAATTCATGATCGCAATATTCTTTATACAATTGTTTAGATTTCAGTGCGGCGAATAAATCTTTTGCTCCTGAGGGTCGTTGCGGAGAGGCAGTTTGTATTGTAACGGAAATTGGCGTCGTCGGAGTTGCGACCTACAAGCCCGCAAGCTGTGTACATGAATGTGACCCTGGAACACGAGCAATGCACGTATAACCAAGTCAACCGGGTAAACTTAACAGTTTTGTCGATCCCGTTGTATATTCCCACGTATATATATGTGTGTGTATGTGTGGGTGTGGGTGTATATTATAATAGTGGCTAACGCAAGAGACGATTACCTTCACGCGCGAATTCAGTGGTGCAACAGGTGGGCAACATAATAATTGCCTTTGCTCCTGTAGAAAATTAGTCGGTTATCGCGTGTGCCTCGCTATGTCGATAAATGTCATTTGTACATATATACAGTAGTGAGGGTTTAGAAATCGGTTGAGAACGTGTGCACGTGAGTTGAGTGAATGAAACCCCATGAAAAAGAGAGCAGGAAGAAATGAATCTTTTTATTTGCGACCATCTACCTCGGGCCGAAAATCGTGCTGAGCATTTCGTAACACTCGAACAAAGTTGGACGCGTGTCTGACAACGTAATTCTTTATCTACTTCAGAGTCTTTCCAGCTTTTTTTACCATAGAGCGGGGCAGTAATAAAATAAATTATGCTTCATTGTGTATTTTGTACTCGTTGGGATTGCAAACTAAATGCTCGACGTTGCAGAAACTTGGAACATTCAATTAGTTGCTTTTCCGAAAACCGGAAATAGGCTGGAGGAAATCCACCGCCGAGTATTTAAATAAAAGCCGCCGAGTATTTAAATCGGAAGAGCATGTGTGTCTTGATTCAAATTTTTTGATTGGACGCGGAATTAAAAATTACACGACACGATGAGTTTCGTTGCAATTGGCATTTTTATTCGAGTTTTTTGAAATTTCAATTAGCCCGCAATAACGATGATACAACAGAAGCTTGCTGGTGGTATTTCCCAGAGAAACAGGGGTTGTGGGGGGTTGGTTTGCTCATTGTAGCGTTATCTAACTCGGGAGGCAACGAGGTGCGTTCGACTAACGACCCATCGAAGCATACCCAGTTCTTGGAACGATATACGTTGAGTAAAGGCGGTGGCGAAAGGGTGGGAGAGGAAAAAGGGGTGGTAATAGCTGGACGTACTCGAGAGAGATGGTTTGGTAACGGAGAAAAAAGCTGGCGTCTCGTATGACCTAGCTGGTGAGCGGTCGAATGACCCGAAGGCAATCGGGTGTAATCAGCGGCGTTATAGAAGCAAGAACAGCAGAGGGTGGCGTCCACCGTCAACCGCTTTTTTCCATCTAAGTAGATTATAAAAAAACACAGCCCTATTCACACTTTAACACTCTATGCTCTCAATCCTCCTGTTGGTAATCGCAAAAACCGGTTTTGCGGTGTTTTAAGCCTTTTTCCGAGCCACCCAGGCATGCAAGGGTGGCTTGCCAGGGGGAGGGTTGTTAGTCAGAGTAGCCATACGACGACGTGCCGGCGAACCGTGCCTCAAACGCTTTCCATCGCTCTCTGTCCACTTTTTTTCTCTTTATCTCTCCTCCAACCTCCTTTTTCCTCCTGCACCCCATCCAACCCCCATAAGCCCTTGTTCTATGGGGCGGATGAGCAAGAGACATCGCGCAACAACACGGATGAGATGCTCCAGCCCCGAGACTCAAAGGATCCTCTACAACCCTTCTCTTTCGTCTATTCTTCCACAAATATGTGAAAAATGTTTCAGATTATACTTTCCATCGCCCATGCGTCAGAAAAATGGCTCTTCGATCTCAAAACGTTTTTTTATCTTCGTGTACCTTCCTCCAACAACGATCCAAATAAATTTCCCAAATGGATGGTTCGGAATATTTCGATGGATACATTTGCCAATTCATAAAATTTATTTCCTTCCGGTTATTTTTTTTCGTAACTATTTCGTCACATCGTGAAATGCTAGAACGGCAAAAAAATGTGTCAACTGGATGTAACCGCTTCCGTAGGACGAGCAAAATTGTGACGACTACGATTTTTATTCAATTAATTGCATATTCTCAAAAACGTGATGAAGAAACGAAAAAGTGCTTGAGTGTCCGTGAAAATTTGTCGAGATTGTGCGGAAAGAAATAAAAGTTTTAGGGTCGAAGAGATTTGGAGATAAAATTAGTCCCCAGTCCCCACTTTTCATCCAGCCATCAATCTGTTTCTTTTTTTTTCGATTTTGATCCTCATTTGTCTTTATTGGATTCGAGCCCTTGTGCGAAGAGTTTTTTTATATATTTTCCTTGTCGTTTTACACCCCAGTCTTCCGGAGCATATTGACTGCCTAAACTAATCAATCAATGGGTCAATTTTGCCTGTTTCCTCTCGTCCCTTTCTTCATCCCTTGCAGTACTTTTTCGAGTGGCAATATCGCCCTTAACAACCTCATGCTTTTCGATAGACTGCAGTCATCACGAACTTTTCTTTTCGGACTCTTTGCCAACTCTCGTATATAAAGATGCTACCCTCGGAGTATCTTTTGCTAACAGGGGGAAGAGGAAACTGACCCACATTTCGTACGACGAGCCCGTAGACCAGTGGACCGAGGAAAAGGGCTTCAGGAAAAATCACCCTAAGATGGCAGAGCTCGAAGGGATGAATAAATAAATAAGGGAAAATAAGATCGAAAGGAAAGAGCGATTCCCCCGGAATAAGGGCGTCGATTTTCTCGTGATCGTTCAACTGCGAACAAAAATTTCTCATGCTTTCTCCGTTTTTCCTCTCAAAGTTGCAAAGCGGAAACTTAGCCCAATATAATCCGTTTCGATGAGTTCAAAATAGCCAAAAGCTCGAATCAATAACATTCAAGTATCGTGTGTGAGCGATGTATCAAATACCAGGAGAGTTCGTGTCTCAGTCATTAGCCATGGGACCCATGGGGTAATCGTTATTTCGATCTTCAACGCCGCATCGATCCCCTCGTTCAGCAAATCGTTGCCCTGGACCTGAAAATCAATAAACAATCTGTAAGCTCCGGGAAGTCGCTTGCCAGAATTTTCTTCAACATTTTTCTTGAAACTGATAATCGCTGTTTCCTTGGAGCACGCATTCTGTGAAAATTGTATAAAATTTTGATACAAACGTGGAAACGTTAACAATGAAAACGATTGAAACGAGAAATCCTGATCCAAGGGCATTTTTTGAGAAGTCGATATTCCACATGATTTTGCATGAAATAATCATCAACCCGAACGCCTCGTTCGATCGACAATCTACAGGAAAATACCCCCATAAATGTTTAAGCCAAACTGTCCCAACAGAAGGAAAAATACGACTGAGTCCGAAGGTCCTACAAAAAGGATCAATAGCTCTGCGAATTTTGGCAAAAGGAAGTATGTGATGAGCCCGAGTTGAAACCAGAAAAAAATAGTCTCTCGAGGGTTAACTTCCAAGTGGACTTGAAACTCGTAATACCGCGGGTACGAGCGCGAAGAAAGAAAGACCCGGATCCCTGAACTTCTCTATTGTTATATCTATAAAAATATCGACTTGAATAAAACGATATATAGGCGCTCCGCACAGCCTCTTGTGGCTTATGGCGCGGAGTCGTAATTCGTGGCTATTCGTAAATTCTATGGATGCAGCCTGGGGCTTTCACTGTAAAAATTCACCCAGGTGAATTGAGGAGAGCGCGCCGGTCCTTTCCAGACTTTTCAAGAACAATTTCCATCTTTTCTTCACAACCTCGACCACTGCTTCTCTTTTGCGATATCTCGGGGACTTGGAAAACTGGGAGTGAAAGACGAGACGAAAAATGAACGCAACATGTTTCTGATTCGTCACACATTTTCTCGAAACTCGATTTTCGTCGCCTCTGGAATCTCGCGAGATTAAATTTCGCGTTTAATTCAAAATATAATTATCACAAACGTGATTATTATCATTTAACCCTTCGAGTACACACAGGGTCATTTTGACCCGAACAATTTATCGGCATCGATTGTTGGGCATTTGATGGCAACGAATGTCTTGGCATTTAATTTTCGTTTTCGACGAAAAATATATTTAGAGCCACCATAAAAACGTCTTTATAAAAAAAAACACACAAAATGCATATTTACCGGAATATAACGATTTAAAAAACACCTTGGGTCAGATTGACCCCATATGCACTTGCAGGAAGTGTGCGATCGAAGGGTTAAATTAGTAAAAAGTTTTTGGGGGCTCGTGGGAACCCTCAAGAAGCCAAATTAATCGCGGTAAAGAGAAATCACGAATCAGTTTTATTTTTCCATATAATTCTAAGGCATCAAAATAACAATTACAAAAAATTTTGTTGGTGTGAAAAAAAATGTGACCGACACACTTTTTTCGAGTAGTTCGCCTAGTGGAACCCCTTAATGTAATGAATTGCGATGTATTAGGAGTAAATGAATTGCTTATCAAAGGTTTAGTCGAATTGCAGGAAGTAGAGAAGAAATGGCGTGCCAACCTAGTGAGGCAGTGGGTGAGTTCTAAATATGGTATGAATTTAGTAAAAAATGTATTTTTTCTGCTTCGAGGTATCGGAGCGCTCTGTCTATGATGTGTTTGATACACGTGGATGGCTGCGAGCATCCCGTCGTTATTGGATTTTACGGGATCGTTGGATGATACATACGAGGCTCAACACGCCAAATGAACCATCAATTTCTTTTTTTTTCACACTGTACGAATGTTTACTCATTTTTCAAAACGTAATTTTATGTCAATTCGCTGTATACGATCCAGCTCGATTTTTATTAATATTAATTTAAGTCACTCTGACTGACGAGGAAGTTCTGGATTTTTTCCTCCGAAACACGTGACGACGGGGAAGATTTTGAATCGAAAATTTTTTTTTTGTGGATTTTTTTTTCGGCTGCAATTTTACAATAAACGATGCGGAATATTTGAAAATTCTTCAGTGAGTTTCGTGCGGTTTTGTAGAAAAATTTTCGTTGGGTGAGAAAAAAAAAATTCGATGGTCTATTCGAAGTGTTTTGGTCCATAGAAGCAAAGGGAGAAAAAGGACTCGATATTGTGCGATACATAGAGACGACGAGAGAGAAAGGGGTGTGAGAGCGTATGAAACGAAAAAGTCAATCAAACATTCTTGTATAGGTGGCGCGAGGAGATGGCATGGAGAAATGGAGGAAAACTGTGTGCCCTTTCAGCGACGTCAGTGGAGAGTGGCGAGATCGGTGAAATTTAAACTCAACGTGTTTCGTTTCTCTCTTTTTCATCCACTCGTTTTCTCTCCTTCTCTTCAATTCCTAGGCTACCGGCTGGTTTTGCATACAGAAAAAGGGATGTAGCTCGGAAGAGAAATGGACATTGGGCTTGATCACTTCGGCCCCTTCCAGGCTACAAACCAGCAAAATATAATTCATCCATAGATGATAGAAAATGTAAATTGAAACGAGAGAAAAGAGAATTCAACATATCCTGTGCCTGTTCCCACAGAGTCGCTCTTGCACACTTCAAATAATCAACAAAAAAAAANAAAAAAAAAAAAAAAAAATACAGAATTGAAACCAAATAAAAAGATGTTGTCAAAAAAGAGAAAAAGGTTTCTACAAAAAACAGTCGAATCTCGAGACTTTGACAACCGTCACGCGAGCACTTCATTAAAAAAAAATTCACACGTATTTTTTAGAATCGAAAGCCTTTCTCCCGTCACAAGAGTCCTCGAGAACAAGCAGATTTTTTTTTAGCACAGAATCTCGCTCGGATCATCTTGTGACCGGAACCAAAATTCTTTTTCATCATAGAACTCACGCAGCGACACAAAAGGATGAGTTGCTGGCAAGTGGATGGAAGAGTGTGTGTGTTCTCGACTCTATACGAGAGACAGCGACCGGAGGAACTAAATGCAAAGAGAGAGAGAGAGAGTGTGTGAGAGAGGGAGCAGGGAGCAGATTTCTAGAAGAGTAAAAAGCACGAGAGTCAACAGGGAAGAGTCTCTGGAGTGAAAGTCCGAGAGGAAATCCGTCGCTGAGCATGCGGTTGGATATGTTAGGACGAGAGATTCGTTGGACCATTTCCGAGATACGGACACGAAAGATTCTCTTAACGGGAATGACCCGGAGTCGAGCTTTCGCGCATCAGCCCCAAGAGACAGCGGAAACGTACGATACATCTGTGAGGGATATTCACTACAATAGGGCGGAAGAATGTTGTTCGGTGTCTTCCAAAACATCGAGACGAAAGAGCTCGACGCACGAGAGATAAATAAAAGGCAGAGTCTGCGGAATAATATCAAAACAAAAGCAACAAGACTATCCAATTATAACAGCAACTCCATGTGTTTATCGAACTAATATTTTTATTCAACGTGTGAGTGAACAACTCCTGCGACTTTGAAGAACCAACATTTGTAAAAGACGCCGTGTCGTTGCCCAAAAATAAAGAAATTCCCACGAAATTCTGCGAGCAACTGAAATATAAAAAAAAAAAAATCTTTTCAAAATTGTAATGTGAATCAAACAATAATTGAGTTTATAGAAAACTATACGATTCTTCTGGTCCAGCAGGAATCAATTTTTGGCGGTGTCCACCTCAACACCCCTTAGAAAATCGAAACAGTCGTTTCTTTTTTGTTACAAATCCATTGCCCACGAAATAAATGATTTTGAATCGAATCTTTATGATTCGATCTTTTTTTATATTGAAACTTCAATTCTGTATTTTTTTTCATAGCATAACGAAGTTTAAAAATTGTCGAGAATTATAATGGAATTTTTAATTTTAGTAGATTCATTATCACTAGTCTTTTCAGAATTTTCTGTCACCAATTTTTTGACATTTAATGGCAACGATTATTCTGGCATTTAATTTTCATTTCGTAAAAAAAAAAAAAAAAAAAATAGGGCCATCAAAAATGGATAAATAACTACAAAAAACGTCTCCCGAAAAAAAGCATATTTACCGGAACACAGCGATTTGAAAAACACCTTGGACCAGATTGACCCAATGTGCACTTATAGTTAATAATTTTTTTTAGAATTTGACAATTTGAACGAATTTGACAATTTTCAACGATCGAGCGATATTTGAAGCTGGATTTTGATTTTATTTCTTGATATGCGGAGGTTGAAACTGTTTTCTTGAAACAGATTGAGTTGTACTTCTGATTGTGATTGTTTGTGGCGTTGTACACTGTTTGTAAGGATAAGCAAGGGAGAATTTGCTTAACTCGGGGGTTTCGGCGGAGTAGTTGATGTCCTTTTGTCCACTGGAACAATATACATGTATATTTTTGGTGGATTTATATCTGGGACATGTATTTGTGTATGAATACGTATATGGAAAGGCATGCGGATATATTGGTTCGAAATGCTTGAGAGAATATAGGTCAAGCTTGAAAATAACGCAAATCCACGTCATTCTCTCACGCGTCCTTACGTCCTGGGAAGACTGGATTTTCTCTCGTTATCTCGTGGCTGAGTATTAACGCCTTTTCGCATATTTTCTTTCGCCACGCTTCTCGCGTTAAGACGTTTTCTGCTTTGTCTAGACAGCTTTTCATCTTGTGAACTTTGCACTGTACGTGGAAGCTAGTCATTGCAACCTCGTGCAGCCATCCTCCTTTTCAGTTGTTTCAGAATATTTACGAGGTTGTAAAAAACGAATCTGTGTCAAGGATTCTTTATGCTAAATTTCATCAATTTGAAACTTTTTTCTCCATCAAACTGACTGAGATGATTCTGTGCTGTTGTTTTTTTATTGTTCAATATTTATTACCACATTTTTGTAGCAATAATCATGGCATCAAGGAAAATATAGAAAAGAGAGAGAAAAAAAAACACACTGGGAAGATACACATTCGGAGGGCCATAGAGAGAGAGAGACAGAGAGAGTTGTACGAACTTGTTGGTTGTGTGTGTGCACGTCCAATGAAGCAGAAATTCTCAGGGGAAATAAGAATTAATGATACATATAGTGGACCATATAGAACCGTCAAATATTTGGTAAGTAATTTCGATCTTGGCAACAGTCTCGGGGCAGTTGCTTGGGAAATATAACGCGGTAACAAGTTTGTCCGAAAAATTGGAATCGAAAAAAAGGTGAATAATAAATCGATGATAAAAAAACACGAAGCGTGGTATTCTTTGCGTTTGTAATTGATTAAGAAATTTATTGGGTTATAGCGGTTTCGAGGTAAATTCTTATGATTCTTGACTGAAATTTGCACTCCCGGAGATCGCGTTATGGCGAATCTGGGCCACTGGGCATTTCGTATAATAATCGAAGACGACGACGATGACATAGTTCGAATTTCATTTCTTCCCCTTTTCCCTGTCCCTCCCTCGATCTTTATGCAATTTTCTCTTATTTTTTAATCACGCTTTGTGACTTGATTTTCATTTTTTAATTATCTTCTTCTAATAATCTTGCGGGTCAATTGCGGATTTCGAGAGGACACACCTCACGGTCGTAATTATTTTTAGAAATTCGTCGAAATCGTTCGATAATTCAACGACACTGTGACCCAGCTTTCCCTCGCTGCATCCGTCTCTCTTATTCTTCGCGGAGCTCAAATAGAAACATCACTCGAGGAGATGGTAATACCGAATGAAAAATTCATGGAATAAATATTTCCCCGTAATCTTCCATTTTTTTTTGGTTTTGGCAGCAAACGACTGTCAATGAAAAACCATCACTAGAAAATGATCGAAACAATTATCAGGATCATTAAAATTATTTCGGGCGCGAATGTCAAACATTAATTCCATTAAATCGCTAAGTGGAAACAAGGAACCACGTTTTCTCGAATTTTACCTCGAAATCTAATCAATTCCACACGCAAATACGAACCAACGTCGTTATAACTTGTTAGATGGTTGCCACGAAGGAATCAATACGAAAAAACAACCGTATGGCAACGCATTATTCTTCGATACAGAGCCCTTGACAGTCTCTTCGTTGTCTTTTGGTTCCAAAGTGAAACCTTCGCTCCATTTTGAAACGGTTTCATTTCCAACGAACGTGTCATGCTCCTTTTTTCTTTTAACATTCAAAGTGCACAGCCCCTGTAAGTGCATTTTGGGTCAATCTGACCCAAGGCGTTTTTAAATCGTCATATTCCGGTAGAAATGAATTTTGCTATTTTTTTTTGTAGAGACGTTTTTTGCAGTAAATTATCCACATTTTATGTCCCTACATTTTTTTTTTTGATGAAAAAATAAATTGAATGCCAAAGAACCGGTGACAGAAATTTGTTTGGGTCAAAATGACCCAGTATATACTCGAAGCGCTAAAATCTCTTGGTATTGCATTTTGAAAAAGTGTAAAACGAAAAACAGGAAATAACAAGGAAGAAATCGTGAAAATCGATTTTCAATCGTAATTTTAATGAACACGTGTAAAATAAACAGAATTATACTTTTACAATGTTTATCATTTATTCTTGTTTTCTGTAAAATAAGATTTTGAAGCGTTCTCTCCAAACCTTTATTTTCGTCTCATAAGATTTGTCTCCGTAGCTCGAATCTTTCGCGACGATTCCTCGCAATTTCGTTTCCTCCGCGATCGTGCCCTATATATATTTTACATACAACATAGAAAGTATATGTGTATATTGCGAGTACTGAGAGCAAATGAGATTTAGTCTGAGAGAAGGTAGCGTCGTAGAGTGCCGTCAGGGTAGCTCTCGCACTTCGTTACATTTCCTCGGAACCAAAGTAACGCTCGATGTTTTCGACATGCGTGCATGTTCGTTTTTTATTGTAGGAAAAAATCTACATATAAATGTATATCTTTATTATTTAACCAGGATGCGAGGTACAAAAGTTTTTGTCTCCCTGATCCTCGCTTACGGTTGGATGTGAAAAAAATCCGCAGGGAACGAGAGGCCGGAGAAGAAAGAAAAAATTACACACATACAAACACAGACAGACGTTTTTATAGATTCGCGTGTGTAGGTGGATAAAAGTTGCTCGACAAAAAGTAGGAAAATTCTTCGATGAACCGGTGAGCGATGTTGCAAGGGGTTTCTGGCTTTTTCTTAACAGGAAGAAAGTGAAAAAATACACGCGAAACATGCCGGAAATCTATTATTTCTATTTACGTTCGCGTGTCCTGAATAATCAAAAAATTGATGAAAAGGAAAATCCTTTCCTCGAGACACGCAATGGTCACAAAGAAATGATCGGTCCACGGTTCGTTAATCTCTGCGTTTGATATTATATTTATTAACATGCGATAAGGAATATTTTCGAAACAGGAAACAAAGTTTTGAGCGACAAAAATTTGCATATAAAAATTACTCGATATATGCCTTTAATTGCGAGCGAAAAATGCATCATTTCTCTCCCCCCGATGCCGTTGATCTCAGGCTAGTTAAGAAATTGCCAGAATGGGGGAAGAGAAGACGGAAAGTCTTTGCGAACAAATCTGAGCGAATAAATGTTTCCTCAACCCTAAGAATGTTTTTTTCATTTCCCTACTCCGAAACAAAGCTATTCGACGATATATTTTTTGTCTACCTTTCCTTGCGGACACACACGCGGAATGGAAGTTGAAACGGAGAGATCTTTGCGAAGAAGAGTACAAACAAAAAGAACACAAATGTAGTTTTTTCTTTTTTGTTTTTCACGTGGGCGATTCCTTCGCTACTTCTTACAGCTCTTTGAAATAAATCGACTCGTTTCCCTCCTTTCAGCGCCAATGTCATGGCTCTTCTTCTCCTTCTCCATGCTCCTATTTTTTTTTCATTAGTATCTTTTTTTTTTTCACGTGTCCTCCTCTGAACTTAGCGGAAAACTGCTCGCGGTAAACTGTTCTCTTTCGTTTTTTCTCCCTCCAGGGAATAAGACCGTGTAGCATGTTTGAACGTTCCTGTGAGCGTGCTGCGAGACTGTTACGAAATCCCTGACGGGAGCATCGAACGTTTCATGCACATGTGCTTTCTACGTGTGCCAGCCTGTGTTTTGGTCGCACGCGAGCTTTTCACTCTGCGGACTACCGTTTCTATCTCGAGCTTTTTACACACGATACTCTCCGGTTTCCAATGGACTCTTTCCTTCTTCCTCATTCTTTTTAACCTTCTTTTCTTCTCTCACTTTCAATAACTAACCATTCTCATGCCTCGATCGCCATTCGCACTCGGAAGCCAGAAGGATGTCGATGTTTCGTTAAAATAATGAAAAAAAATTCGCAGCATCTTCGAATGAAACGAAAAACATTTGCATCGCACTGTGCAGCTTTTTTGAAAGAAGCAAAAATACAAAAATTATTCTACAGCCAGAATTATTGAGCGAATAAAAAATATAAAAAAACAAAAATCCAAAATTTGTTGTAAAAATTGGAAATATTGAAATTTTCGAGTAACCGAATTCGGAAGCGAAGTGATTAATTGTAATTTTTCAAATAATCTGAACAGAGGCACTTTGATGTTCGGGATCGAATACAAGATACAAAAGAAAAAAAAAGTCTGGGGTGATAAAGCTCAAGGGATAAATGGAAAAGATGAGAATTCAGGTTTGGGCTCCAGGTCGGTGTAGAGCTAATGAGAAATACTGCCATGTTGTCACGTAATAAATAAGTTGGCGTTTCTGGCTCAACCAGCAGCTTTCTGGGCGACTCAATCTCTCGAGGCCGTAATCCGCTCGTCCGAGGATGGACCGTGTTCTGGAGAAGACTACGAGGGTTCAGAAACGGTCCTTTTTGCCTATCTTAACGAGGGCCACTCTGTAGCAAGCGCCTAATCGTACCGGTTGGACCTTGAACCTCGGAAAAAAAAGGGAAAACGCGGCAACTCCTGTAAATACTAAATAATTAATGAAATAAATGAGCGACTGATTGATCAACTGATTGTGCTAAAGTTTTTTAAATTATTTTACCGAAATTCAAATCCACTGAATTAAAAAACGAATTTGATGAAACTTTATCGAGAAAATCACTAATTAACTGGCCACTAATTAATGCACATTAAAACGTTCGTTTTTGTTTCCGACGACACTCGGTATTACGTAACGTAACCGTCGACGATTTCGATACTAAAATAACCTCGTAATTGATTAATGAAATGCAATAAGTTTGACAGGTTTTATCGAACCGAATAAGGCAACGAATCACGTCGTTCCTTGCCAATTATGTCACGACTGATGTTAAGACTTGTGCGAGAATGTCGATACTTGGACGCCGCTCGGCTAATGCGCATTTTCCAGAAGCACAAGCCCTGCACAGATAATCGGAGCAAAAGCTCGAACCCGCATTATCCTTCCTCGGTAGCCGCGTAGTAGAATAATTATAAAGCTGTCCCTTCGAGCGTTCTCCCGCTCACGGTTCGCCTAACATCGCTTTTATCAATTAAAACGAGATATATTGTTCATAGACAAGAATAAAACAAAACAAAAAAAAAGAGGGAAAAAAGGGTGGCGAAGAAATAGCAGGGCCAGGCGATTCTGAGGTAAATGAGGTAATCAACGTGTAAAAAAGGCATAATCATCGCTCCTCCTTTCTGGTAATATGATCCTTCATGCGGACGATGAACTCACGTCCCTGCACCACGATACCAACTCGAGTGTATACAAAATCTTATTAATAATAATAAAAAAATGCAGAAAAAAAAACACTTGACCAACGAAGCTCGTTGCTTAGGCCTTTTTATATTCGTTATCCCCCGATCCGTATATACTTGGATATAAAAATAAATGTACAGTATAACTCAAAAATGTTATTCCGATAAATATGAATTTTTTGTATTTTTTTTGTAAATTTATATTTGAAACGAAAATGAAAATTAGATGCCAAAAAATTCGTTGCCATTGAATGCCAAATAATCGGCGACAGAAAATTGTTGGGGGTCAATATGACCCAGTATGCGCGCGAAGGGTCAATTAAATTCCATGACGAGCCTGCCGACACTCAAAAAATAAACAAATCCGATGAAGATGTGTTTGGAGAAAAAAATATTTTCAGATTTGTCGAAAAGGAAGGTGAACGAGATTCTTGGAGTTCCTCGGTGATGAGTTGTCTCAGAGAAAAAGTTTTCCTCAGATTCCGACACTAGAATTCATTGAAAATGTCGATCGTGAAGATAAAACTGATTTTGGATCAACTTGGAGAGTTCGAAAAATGAATAAGCTTGTACTTTTGAGGTGCAGTGTCCACTTGATTGATAGACCGACATATTTAACGCTAGTTTAGATGAGGTACTCAGGCTTCTGTCAAAGTCTCTTTCTCCCTAGATTTTCTTTCCACCCCTCACCAACGGAGTGTTGTCCTTTTTCATACAGGCGAGTGAGTACTTACCGTGGGTACGTGTACGCGAATATGGTGTACGAGTTATCCATCCGGAGGGTTCGGGAAGCATAGAAAAAAAAAAACAACAAAATACAAAGAAAAGGGGGCAAAAGAGGGATGCAGGTTGCGCGAGAAAGCGAGAAGGGGGAGCTGGCGCGCAAGGGTTGTATCGGCGATAAAAGCTGAAAGGTACGAAGAAATAGGTTTCCGAGTGTTTGTGCATGTGCATGTGGCTTTGAAGCAATGTGGTGAAGTCAGTGAGGCTCGAGGGCGCGGGCGCGGATGAATACACACACTCATAATCCAGTTGAAAATATCCACAGACATACGAAGAGGGAGAAGTTTTGAGGCAATGGTGGGAGACACGTTTCCCTCAAGTAAGCTCGCGCAAAAGTGTGTGCGTGTGTGTGGGCTCGACGGACAAATGTGTGGGAGCTGAGCGAAGGGGTGGGGAGTCGGTATATTTGCGCAAGGCCGTCGAATAGGGCGCAGTATCGTCGCGACTACCGTCGCGCCAATACCCGTTTATAATACTCGCTCTGTACGTGCTTAAATCGGCGACTTGGTTCCAAACGGTCTCACGAGACTAAGTTTTTGAAAACAACAAAAACAAACAACACATATATATTCGTATACAAAATAAATAAATATATGTACACACATATATTTATTCGTCTATATACCTCACCGATAAATAAAATGAGAAGTTAGCTAAATCTCGATATATTTATAGATGAATAAATTAAAAGTTTTACAAACGCGACGATCTCATGTGTTTCCCTTCGGCTGATGAAAATTCATGTGCGCGAAATATCGATTGATCGATTCATTCGATTGTTTTGACTGTTAATCCCGCGATACCAAAAAAAAAGTGCTATCCGTTCGCTATGAGCGGTTAAGGAGAAAGGATAAATTTCGTCGCGCCATATTTGACGCTTAAAGTTTCATTTAGCAGAGACTCGTTCGCGGTTATTAGGAAATGATATACTATGCGCGGTTAATTTTTGAAGATTCGTGATATTAATAAAGTGAACGTCGAAAGTTTGAACAGGAAAAAGGAAGCGAGAGAGAGAGAAAGAGAGAAAAAGGAAAAGAGTTTTAATCAACGAAAGAAGCGACGAAAATTTGGAGGAGCGAGTGATTAAAAAAGGGGGTGTTGGACGAAAATAAAAAGGCGCAAAAGTGACGGGATAGAGTGAATCCTCCTTGTCTGACCGTGCGCTTACTACTACTACTTTTTTTTCCATATCAACAGCCCGAGTCTCTTTTGTTGTCGAAGCTACGACTTATGAACTTTTGAATTTAACGAGAGGACCATCTCTTCGAGCTATTCTATTCGTCGAGGAAACGACAACAACAATAACTGGTAAGTTTAATATTTTATCGATTTTTTGAAATAGGGAATTGGAAAAAAGTTGCCAACATTGTTGAATTCAAAGTTTTTTGCTTCCATCTTTATTTCTTATTCTCCAAAGAACTCTCCCTGCCTCCATTTGTCGAGATTAATTTTCAAGTGTCCCAAATTTTTCCCCCATACTTACCCTTCGTGCCTGCAACTCGCCCCTTCCCATATTTTTATTCACCTCCCTATAATCCTGCTCCTTATTGACGATTCATTTTTCTTCTTCTCCTTTATTCGGCCTGCTCGTCAATATCGTTTTTTCACAATTAATGGTTATAAATTGGAAACAATACGAAAGTTATCTCTTATTTGTCAATATTCATCTGGGTCATTCAGCCCCTCACGGTCTTTTTCGATTTATCTCTATTATTTGCCCTGCCTCGATCTATCTCTGTCTCTTTGCTTTGCTGTCCTAGTGAGAGCTCACCGAAAAACTGTCGTTTCTTCTTCGTGCCATGGGACTTTCCTTTTATCCCTATCAATTATTCATGAAAGCACAGTTTCTCGAGCTCAAGGTTTTTAAACTTCGCTCCCCTACTTTCCATACACTGTATAATCGAACAGTCCTTTTTTCTCTTGCGCTCTTCCTCTACCAACATTTATTCCCTCATTCTTTTCACTGCGTTTCACTCTCTTTTGACATCTTATCTTTCGCCTGTCTTCTTTCGTTATGATACTCCCTGAGAAAGAAGAAAAAGGAAGCAGAGATGGAAACCAAAAGCGTGAAAGATCGAAAGAGAAATTGTACGCGAGTCCAATTTTTGTCTGTTTCCTCGCACGTCCGATTCGCCGATGATTGCGTCGCGATAACCAAACTTTTCCAATCGTTTATTTTTCTCTCTCCGAACGTGAGCGATTCTTCGACTCAGCGACATGATTGAATAATTTATGTATTCACAACGACAGATTGAAATTAATTCCCAGCAGAAAAAATATAGGTCAGTAGGATGGAGAACAACAGCTGACATTTGAAGGGCCGATGCTTAGAGAGCACAGAGAGAAAACATTCGCGAACGGCAGAGCCAAGTCTAGATTACGAGCGGGTATGGGAGAAAAGTTTTAAAGACCAACTTTTGCTAAGACCCATGGCTAGAGATTCACTTCGATTTCAAGCTGCTTAACTCCCGGAGCTGAAACTCGCAGCGACTAGAATCTCTTGGAAAGTGTCGAGTAAATACGAGGGTGAAAAATAATGATAATATTTTATGGTGCACTGACAAATGCTATCATGAAAAAAGTCACTTAGTAAGAATTCTTGATAAGATTTTTAGACTTTTTTTTTATTTTCTACGATAAGAATTTTTTCACATTTTTTAATAATTACCAACATTTTTTGTTCGTTATCGTTTTTATTCTCGTAGAAATTTCAGTATTTATAAACCAAGTTTTCCATTGATATTTGCGGAATGTCTCGTCACATATTTCCATCAAGGTCACGAGCTAAACCGTTCGATGGTATTTGCCGTTTTGTATTTACTTCATCGCGATAAATAATTTCCGTACGAAGCTTTGATTGTCTGTTTATTTTCCTTTCAATCGAGCGGTCAAAGCGAGTGAGATTTTCCAAGGGTCTTTTTAGTGCTCGAGCAACTATGATGTCTAAGGAATCCTGAGTGTAGTATTTGGTTGACAGAAACGAGTATTTATTTACGCGTGTGTGCGTGTGCGTCTCTGTATGAAGACAGACACAACTACGAGTTCGCAGCTGAGCTTGGGACGATTATTTACGCGAGCTTAGCGGGGCCACCCTACCGGGAAGTATAAAAATAAATTTTGACGATGAGAAACGCAATGCCAATGTTGGAGGAGAGGCAAATCCCAAGATTTCACAGCATCTCGATAGTCGCGATTAATTTATCGAGCGAAGCAGATATTTCAATTGAGAGACCAAGTGCGAACTTCCGGTCCGAGAACTTACGCGGTTCACAATTATATTTTATTCCCAACAACGAAGCTTCAAGGTCGCCCAACTAACGAGACAATCTTCTCCAACTTGTTTTTATCTCGTTGAATTGATATGAATGTGTATTCGGAGCTTTTTGGCTCCTCCCTGAAAAATCTTGCCATTCGAATCCGAGCTGCTTTCTTCCTCCTTTCTCACAATGATATATAGCGCCCTAGGAACCGGTAAACGAATCCTTCTCGACCGGAAATCACGCCCCAACCCTCTTAAATACAACACCATTTATCTTACTCCCAACCCAATAGTTCGTGCTTCCAAGGATATGGAGAAAGCGATAGAGAGAACGAGAGGAAAAAGATTCTTGCTCGAGCACCTCGCCTGTCAAACGGGACAACGGTCACGAACAGAAAAACGGGTCATCAATGTCCTGGCGTCATGACTTTTTGGAAAATCGTCATATCCTTCAACTCTGCATGTTCCCTGTGAAATTTCCAAGCTCCACCTTTCTCAGTGATTGATAGTTTGTTTCTTTTTATCCCCAAAGTCATAAAGACTTGTCAATGCTAACGAATTGTCATTTTTCGATATAATTGATTTCAAAATTCATAGAGGAATTTGTGTTTTCTGTGTTTCCGTAATTTTTCCTGCAAGAGCGACAAATAAATATTAACAAAGATTAAAAAATAAAAAAAAACGTTACAACAATGTGGAGTGAATTGTTTGAGTCTCAATGAATCGGAAAAATCACACTGAAAACAACATTTTGTTGGAAAAGATCGATATTTTGTTCGATACGTTCGACTAAACGTTTTTTTGAATAATCCTAAAAATTTTGTCATCGCAGCAAAAAATATTCTAGAAAGTCTCTTCGGAAGCAAATTTTTGTCGTTCCAATCGTCAATTTTTCTGACTATTTCATTAAAAACCAAATATTCTGCTAAAATAACGAAAATTTTGAAATTATCGAAAATATTTAGTTGGCTGTGTTCAACAAAATATCGACGATTTTTAACAAAATTTTATTTCCAGTGCATCATTTCTTCAAGATTGCTGACTAAAAAAAAGTTCTTCTGAAAAAAATAATCACAGTTTCGGGGTTCGATAAATTTCGTAAAATTCTCGTTTTTTTTTTCATTAATTGTGGTAAAACGTACAGAATAAAGATTGAAATCTCGAAGCAAGGGTTAAATGAATGATTAGTTTCATGCAGTGAATACAAATGTGAAATGGTTGATGAGTACGAGAACGAAACGAGTTTGGCAAGCTGAGAGAGAGCCGAGGAATGGTCGGG
>JBAJMU010000003.1:13095100-13122120 GCA_037952995.1 Hyposoter didymator
GGGGGGGGGGAGTTGGAACAAAGCGAGAGGGAAAATCGCAGGACCGAGATTTGCTGACGAAGCTACAGTGTGCGGCTGATCCCAGGCATCGATTTTCACCATTACCGAAATACTTTGGTCCACTTCTCTCTCGCACTCGAGCTTCGCCTTGTCTCCTCGTTTCCCAAGGTGCTGCGAAGATTCCGACCGTGCTCCGATTTTAGATTATCGTTGGCTATCCTTTTCTATTTGCCTTTGAAGCGAAATTGGCCAATTTTCATTTCGTCAGTAAATTAGTTACGAGGCAAGCTCACTCGTCATCGCTCATTGGCTCAAATGAAAAATTTTCTTGAATCCTCGACTGTTCAGCAGACCGCAACAGCCTGTCAAACTTTAGTTTTCCCACTGGGAAAGCCACCGGCTGTCGGCCATCGATTTCTCACTTCCGATATTCTACACCACCTCAACCTCCACACACACACACACACACACACACAGACATATACTTTTTTATTTATAAAATGCGACCGGTTTACTAAACCATAATATTATTAGAAAGACTTATTTTTACTCCCCATTTGTACTTTCAAATCGATAGCAACTAAAAATAATTCTATGCAATAAAAATACCTTCTCACTCGGTGTAAAAACATTCCCGATCCATTTTTGTGCTCGATCGAACTTTGATAAGATTGTTACACTAATGAAGCAAATTAATTGTTAATAAAAGGAAAAGGACATTTTTATAAGATTGAATCTGTTCACGTCTTTGAAAATGTGTTGAAAAAATTGTTGACTTTCCCTTCACTCGTCCCAAAGGATTTTGGTGTCCCAGAAATCGAGGACTGAATAAAAATGACGAAACAATGTTTTTTCACACTTTTACATTTTGCTCGTGGATCGAATTGAGTTTTTTTGAGTTTCGTGCGCGTGTTTTTTTTTTTTTTTNTTTTTACGGAAATGAAGATTGTTGGAAATTTCTCGGTGTTTAAAATTTTTTTAAATTTTCTTTTACCACCGCAAGCTGAATGTCACGATCTTCTGGTATTTTCCGCCCCTGCGTCGACTCCTCGCGGTGAAGGGCGTTGAAGCGACGAGGCCCTAATTTGCTGCTAAGCTAGTACCACACTACACTGCGCATTCCGCCCACTTGGTTGAGCCTGGGAAAAGCAGGGTGTGGGTAAAAAAGTGGAGGAAGGATGAGAAATGGAAAAAAAGGAGAGGGTCAAAAAATGTAGGACTGCGGGAGAAAAATCGGGCCGGAGGAGATGAAGTTTCGTGATCCACAAGAAGCGGAAACCGCACGCTCCCTCTTGCCTTGTTTCTCCCCTCTTAATGCTCGCAAATTATTTCATTTTTCATTTCTCTTCTCCCTCGAAATTCCACTGTGTTTGTGTATTCGTCGATATTACATTTTCCGATGCCACCCAATAAATACGGACATTTCAATCCCTCGCATATTTTATATATTCCAATAAACTCGATGTCGTACATAATCAATATTATGGGAGTGTACACGCAACATTTTTCAAAAAATTGCGACTTCATTCCGCATCGAAACTCCCCGACATTCGCAATAAGCAAATGAAAGTCAATGGAGAAAAAGGGAAAAAAGAAAAACACAAGCGAGCAGGGAAAAATGAGATGAGCAAATAAAAAAAATTGAGGTCGAGAGTTGCTAACTCTGGCCAGTATCGGTATCGAGCTCGGCTACATTCACTATCGAGTTACACACCGCAACTTCCTGGCGAATTTCTCTCCTCGCAAATTCCGAGTTTTCTGACTCGTTAGTAATGTTCTCGCACTGCTTCTCTCTCCTCGCATACAACCAAATATCGTCATTTCATCGAAACTTTTCCATGTATAGTCCCACGTAAAGGAAACTCTCGATTTTTGGTCCAGGACATTATTGCCAGCTGCTGTTCGAGCTGCACACAGTTTACGTTGTGAAAAATCATTTCCACGTCCATTCGATGCGACAGTTCGTCCAGATCGCGTGAAAACTTATAATCTCAAACGTTCCTCAATCTTTTTAACCCTTCGAGTGCGCACTTCCCGTAAGTGCATATGGGTCAACCTGACCCGGGGCGTTTTTCAAATCGTCGTATTCCAGTAAATATGAATTTTTCGTTTTTTTTTTTGTACACGAAGAGAAATACGGAGAAATTTATATCAAAAATTATTATGCCCCATAGGTTTCTGGTTTTTCATATGAAATTGGGCGAAAAATGTCAAATTTCCGCTATTTCCGATAGAATTTGAATAAAAATTACTATGTTTTTGCTAANATAGAATTTGAATAAAAATGACTATGTTTTTGCTAAAATTACTCAGAGGGACGAAACTTTCACCAGAAAATTATGGTGGCATAGTAATTTGTGATAGAAATTTCCCCGCATTTCTCTCCGTGTAGAAACGTTTTTTGTAATAAATTATCTAAATTTCATGGCCCTAAATTTATTTTTTAACTATAACGAAATTTGAATGCCAAAACATTTGTTGTTATCAAATGCCAAACACAAGGTGACGGTTCGGGTCAGAACGACCCAGTATGCACTCGAATCGTTAATACAAAATGCTATTGAGGTGAATAATTTATTTGGAAATGAGGTCCCACCATCTTTTAGGAAAGAAATGAAAAAGAAGTGGAAAGGCTTGTCAATTTGGTGTATAATATCCTATATATGAATATGTAAATATAGGGTGAGTTGTAGGGGCTGAAATGGATGAGGGTTGGAAAAGCTCGAATAATACGTACATTCTAGAGACCGATAGATATATATTCAGCTTAAAATATGTATATAAATATATATTTTGAGTTACATACGTTGATATATATTCGTGTGTATTCTCGTGGCCAATGTAGTTCTCGTACCAGACGATGCAGTACCGAAGCAGTGGCAGAGAGAGCGAGAGAAGAGAGACCCTGTATCGTAATACTATCCCTTTTGACAGTATGGTTTGTACAGGAATACTAGCGATAGCCTAGCTCGGTTCAGCACAATGGATGCACCTACAAAAGTTATGCACAATAGAGAGACCCCTCCTAGCCACCTCTATAACCTACCCTCTCTTTCACCCCTTCAAACCCGCACATATCGCAAGAGCTACATCACGACGAACAAAGGATACATTTTGAATTTAATTTTCGGAATGAAGCTTGAACGTGCAAGAATACGCACATTTCCACGGTGTGTCAGGCTTTATAGAGATCTGTACACGTTGAATGGGGGTGTGTTTCCCAGATTTTCTATTTCCCGTTTAATTATCAATGCAAACAATTTCTCTGATGAGCTTTACATTTAATCGCACAAAGATTATTAAATGCAGTTAAGTTTCGTATCATTTTCTAACTTGCTGCATTCGAGCTTTAGATTAATAATAAATTTCTCATGCTTCCAAGGCTTTCTATGAATTAAAACAAAAGTTGAGACTAATGTGCTGCGAAATATTAAAATAGCGGCTGGAAAACAGAACAGCAAAGGTGTAAGGGATCCAAACTATGCTGTGCCTGCTTTAGAACAAGTGGTTAGAGTAGGCCTCCGTGTATATTGACTCGTACTACTTTGGATTCGTTCTCTGATGTTTGCACTTGTAATCGAGCTATTCTCTCTCTCTCTCTCTCTCTCTCTCTCTCTCTCGCTGGCTCCGAGAGTCTCGTAAAACTGGTACGTGACGGGACACTCGAAAATTCAAACTTTGCCAATTGCACGTATCCCGTTGCGTATACAGCGGTTTGTAAATACGAGCAAATCGAGGACCACTTGAATGGCAAGTGAAGAGTTGCCATACCTGAGTTTCCATCGGAAATGCATTAATTAAAAGGCTCGTTGGAAAGATAACTTTTTCCAACAGTTTCCCCAAGTCTCTTACCAACTATCCAGATTAAATCCACCCTCGAATATTCTTTGTCAAGAAACATTTATCCACTTGTTAAAATTTTCGGCAACCTGGCAGCATCATTATTTGCTGAAAAAAACTTGCTCAAAAAATCATAAACAAGAGAGTCTTTTTTAAAAGGAAACTGAGTGCCTGACGAAAAAGAGACTGAAATATTTTTTATCATATTCTCTCGAATTTTTCACTGCTCCATTAACTTCGCTGCGCTTTATTTTTCACATGCACGAACTGCCATTTTCTACTGACTAAAAAACAACCCAGAAACTTTCAAAAATGCCAACTTTTTATATTCAAATTTTACTAAATATGGAACTATTTATTTTTCCTCTCACACATCATCGAGTGGCGTATTTTTCGTACACGATCATTTGGCCATGTACACACAACAGTAACGTTCTCGCTGCTTGGCTCTCCAAAGCTCCAAACTGTTTCCTAATACTCCTCCCCGAATCCGCTTGCCACTCGATTCCTTTTTTGTTCTTTCATCCGACACGTACTCCTGTCCTCATTGTCTTGCTTGTCTACGTGTCTCGTGTTACGAGCCAAGTGTACGAAAACAAGGACAAGATATGAGTCGCTGCTTAATTCTCCAAATTGTGTTATTACTTGTTCTCGCATATCTATGTACATTATCTTCGCGAACGTCTAAGATCTATAATCTCTGTGAACGACATTGAGTTGCCTCACGGTGCGATGGTGAGGGAAAGTGGGTTAAACCATCAGCTCAGAGCTACAAGTGCTTTTTTTTCTCTTCTATTTCGTCCACTAAATCAGCCAAAATTACGAGAAAAACGTTCGAGTTTGTTTGCAACACATTTGACGAACAGATACGAGGATCCGGAAGCTTCGAAGTTCGTGGTCGAAAAATATTATTAAATGTTTTTTTTTTAAATTATTTTTCGAATTTTTTTGTTCATTCGGTATTTATGACTTTACACGATTTTATAAAAATACTTCGGAGAAGAGGCTATTAATCATCATTTAGCTTTGGCTGGATATAGAAATGTGGGAAATGCTCGAGCAATAGTGGGGAAATGAAGGTCAAATTTCATTAACTTTTTCCCCTTAATTAGTCGGCCTCCAGAGGCAGCATCTCGATATAGGACCAGAGCATTCGTGTGGTGAGAATACAACTCTTGCTGGAGCCACTAAAGTGTTGAAATACCGAAGGGTCTTAAAGTTTCGTCGTAGATTTTGTGATATTCGTCTTTGACAAATAAATCTAGGATAGTAAAAAAGCTTCGGTTATGGCAAGGAAACCTGACGATAACTATGACAAGGTTGAAGCAATGCTTAAGGATCCGAAATCATTAGTTTTATGCCACTGGACTTATTAACGATCTATTAAAAAGTTGAGTCTCCCTGACGATCGTTTGATTACTCGAATTTTTCTTTTCACGAGATTTTCATTCGTCTTTAGTTTAGCTCGAGCTCCAAGACGTCGCTCATAATTAGATCACATTCCCTTAACGATGTCGTAAGACACTGACGAATTATTGATGCCACGTACAATCTTTATCTCTCATTTAATTACTTGATACCATTGAGCTTACTGTACAAAAGTTTCATTCGATTATTACGTTCCCTACATCGAAGATTATGGTGTTACGAAATTAAGGACTCGACTATAATTTGTTAACCCTTGGAAAATACAGAATTTTTCTTTTTGTTTTTAAATTTAAAAAAATAAAAAAATTCCTCATAGAACGAAATACAATTATTTTATTCGACTTGAAAAAAAAATGGTTCCCTTCGGGTCAGTTTATAACGGTGATCCCGCACACCTGGAACTTTCGAAAATAGAGTCAATTCTATTTTTGTTCATTTAATGGAATGCGATTTTTTAAAATAAAACTGGAAAATTTCGTCGAATTTCCAAAAAGAGAGTCATATTTTTTTTTCCAATCGCACGAAATACAATTATTTCAGTCCAATTATTAAAAATGATTTACGCTTCTCCAGGTTGGTTTGTAACAGTGGTGGCAAATGAGAGCGATAAGATAGTCGTAATTCGGAATCCTACGAAATGGCTTGATTGCAGTTAATTTGACGTATTGTATGGGGTGTCGTTTATTTCAAGTAAACTGTATTAAAATCACACAAAACGTACTTGATATCAATTAGGGATGAATTAATTACTCTCGGGTCAGGTAATTTATTAGTTGGATAAACACACTCGAGTTTGCTCCTATTTTCCAACAAGTTGGCTTGTAAATTCAGTGGATAGCCTTCAACACAGCATCCATTCAACTGAACTTTGATAATAAATAAATTGTTGCCTCAATATTTCAAAACTTGCATTTCTTTATAGAGTTCCATTTCCCCAGGAAGCTTTGTTGCTTGGTTTATGATTTTCAAAGTAATTATCCTTCCTCCCCATGGACAAGCATTTTCATTTCAATTTTTCAATGCCCTCGGTGGAGGTAACGTTTTAAAGCTTTTCTGGAGTTGAGAATAACTTGTTGGTGGAGTCGGTCTCGTACGGTGAGTTATTTGGGACATAATTAATAGCATTACAACGCACAAAGCTTCCGTCTAGTCACATAATTTCCTTATTTTCCAAGCTTTATTTTTCGCCACTCCTGCCTCCCAGATGCGTCACGTAATAGACTTGAAATTTAATTTCATACACAAACCTCCACTCTCTATCTTTTAAATTTATCACTTTATGAACATGCCACGAGCGAGAGGGATGGGCAACTAAAAAATCGTACAATACAGCATATTGTTTAGCAAAGTTGGTTGTTTTTTTTTCCTCCTGTTTACAGGATGCAATTTCGAAACGAGCGAGTGTTTTTCTTTTCTCTCGATTCTCATAATTCCGATCGCTCTTTTGTTCCTCCCTCCGCCATTCTTTTTTGCGCGAGTTGCAAGTACAACGAGCGAGTAAGAAATTACGAGTTTCCCTTAGTAATTAATAAAACACGAACGCTTGTGGAATCTAATAAAAACAGCACGAGAAAGGCAACGAGAAGAGAAGAAAATTTCCGCGATGAATTTTTTCCATGAAATATTTCTCGTTCGTTTCTTTTTTATTTATTTACTTAACTACGGACCCTCAAAATTGCCCAAACAAAAAGCTATCGAAGTTTTTTTCGCCAGGGGATACTTTGCAGCTGCTTATTTTTGGCCGTCGACGATATTGGCTCGAGCTTCGATTTCATGCTAAATCATGTACGATCGAGCCTTTAACATTTTATTTCATTCCCGATTCTTTTACGAAAGCAATTGGTCGAATGACATTTTTTTCACTCCTTTTCGTTGAGTTTCTTCGAAGCTGTTTTTCCCTCTAGAATTTTTCAACAATTTCAACATTTATTGTTGTTAATGATTTTGCAATCGACTTCCAAAGTCAACGCACATGGAAACACTCCGAATCCGAAATATATGTTGGTCGATTTGTCTTCAATGCTTAACATCAATTTCCCAAAAAACACTTTCAGCATTCCAATGTACGAACCTTATTTACATTGCGAATGCTTCACTGTCCGATGAGAAAAAAGGCATCGAGAAGTCTAGAGAAATAGCGAGTGACTCAAGGAGCTAGTATGTGATGGCTTTTCGAAGTTGAATTTCAAAATAAATCGGCGGAACCTCATGAGCCTCGTGAAGGCAAAAAAAAAAGTTATTGGAGTTTTGTTTTTTCTTCGAAAATCGTCGAGATTCCAATTCAAATTGATCAAGTTTTTATACTTTCGTGAAAACGGTTCGAAAAATAGGAGAATCCTTGAAAATCCGACTGCGATTTCAAAGTTTGGAAATAAAAAAAAAACTTTCGTGCTCGACTGGATTTTCCAAAGTTCGACAAAACACCAAACGATCTTTTCATCTCATATGAAACATCCTATACACAGGGATGAGTGCCGCTTTCGCATCTCGTTGGGATTCTGGAAATGGAGCCCCTGGAACTCGGTGTTCTGCACGTGTCTACGTGACGTTGCCTAACGAGTACTCACGAATGTGTCGTACATATCCGATAGTCAGTCTAGAGCCTCGCGTTACCGAGTCTCGGTTTGATAAAAAAAAAAAACAAACGCTCGTCAGAAAAATAAAAGCATTCCCAATATGTGACGAAGTCAATTTTTCTGACAGGAGAGTCGCGGGCGTATGTCAAATTGATAAGAAAAAATGATGACGATATTTCGTGGGTTCGAGGGTGTCAAAGAAATTCTTCAAAAGGAAAAAATTTCACCTCGTAAAATTTCCTATTTTTGCTAGCAATCACTGTCGAGACTTCATTTTTATAAATTAGTCCGTGTCACACGAATCGGGATCTTTGGGACGATGCAAAAATCGTCAACCTGGCAAAACTATTATAAAAAAAATGAGTAGAGAGCAAATTCTATTTGTGGGCTTCGACTTCAGCTCGAATTTCCAAAAATGGATTGAATTTTTATTTATTTATTTATTTAAAAGAATACAACGTTGTTGATAGTACTGGAAAATTTCATTGAAAAAAATGAGAAGCAATCTATCACGAAGACTCCACTCGGAATTTCCAAAAAAGTGTAAATTTTATTTTTGTTTATTCAAAAGAATACGATGTTTTCAAGAAACTGCAAAATTGGATCGAAAGAAATCAGAAAGAATTTCCCAAGAAGACTGCGTTTGAATTTTCCAAAAATCACAGGAAATTTGACAAGAAGACTCTACTTGGAATTTCCAAAAATGCAGTCAATTTTATTATCATTTATTTAGAAGAATACGATGTTTTCGAAAAACTGGAAAATTTCACCGAAAGTAATGAGAGGAGATGCGCCAAAAAGGATTTTTGCATTGTTTTAGAATCTTTGACGTATTCGTGCGGCGTTTTTTCACTGCTTGAGGGTCACATCCAAATGGATTGAAGTGGAAATGACCGTGGAGAATGTACACGAATAACTATAATGGAGATAGAGGATGCAGCACGTTCGTTTAGCCGCAAAATCGTCAAATGGTTGACTCGGCCAACGAGCCAGTTCGCACAGATACTGGCACAGAGATCCGCGCATTTGTCAGAATGTCGTGTGCAATAGTTCTGTCGCGTCCCCTTGAATAAACAATCCGGATTTCTGTGCGAGACTGGTTGGGGAATCGATTGTTATTTTCATCGTTCAGCTGATGTTCGATTTTACCACCGGGGCAATTTTAAAATCGTAAAATTTTATATGAGAGACGGGGAAATGGTGAAAATGGTTAGAGCGGAAATGACACAAAAGAAGAGGGAAAGACGGGGTTGTTTTTCGTACAAACAACACCCCGAAATTCCATGTCCAAAAATTGTTTTCTTTTCCATTAAAAATTCTCCACTTTTTTACACAGTTTCCCATAAACCGAAAGCTATTTTTACAAACCCAGTAGGCATCGGCTAGAGGCAAAAAAAAAATTGCACAAAAATCCGTTCCACCCATGTGCATACCGGTAAACATACTTGTATATATAAATAATGAACGAGCAAAGAATAGAAGCCAGGAGCGAAATTTAATAGAGAACGTAGCTCCTGCTGCCTACAGCCATCGTTAAAATTGAATTGTAACTCAATAATGCTATAAAACTAGAAAGCTTGAGGCAGTTTGGTACATACGAAAATGGATGCTATGACGTCGAGAACGTCGAACGTATAGTGACGGTCCGACCCGAATATGTTTTTAATATCACGTTGTAACCAACAAAAAATTTCGGTCGAAAACGTTGCTGCACAATGTCTAGATTAAAAAAAAAAATCATTTTTATGGTGAAGGATTTATCGAAAAAAATAAAAATTCGGTTGATAAAATTAATCAATATTTTTGAAACAATTATAAAAAGACTTCGGTTCCAGTTGATTGTCTAGTTTTCATGGAAATCGAATAAGAAATATAGCCACTGAAAGTCAATCCGGTAGAAAAAAAGTTGGAAAAAGCGTAGAATAAAAAAAGAAAAAATTTGAACGTGCAAGTTGGAGAAAAGAGAGAGGAAAATGGGGGGAGGAATGCAGTTGCAATTTTGCAAAGTTTCATCGACGTCCGGCGACGTTTCACGGAGCGTCGAATCTTCGTTCGAGCGTAAGAATCGTTGAGGTCAAAGTGCTCTGTGCGAATAGGGAGTATCACTGACAGTGGTTTTATGTGATATGAGAAAGAGGAGAACCAAAAACAACATTGGTTTTACAGTTGGAAAGAGCGCCGCAGTCAACTCGCTCCCCCAGACCTATAGAAATTTTTCAATTTTTTATTGCACCCACGATCCACCCTTCCGGCTTTAAAACCCACGGATTTTTACCCCCGCACTTGGCACTTCGATTTTTATACCACAATTTCAGAAAGTTTACAACTTTACGAGTTTCCTCACGATTCCCTACGAGAAACTGTGCAAACCATAACAACTTATTTTCCAATGAGTTTCAAAATTGCATTTCAATTAGTTTTCCCACAACTTTCATTATTTTCAGTTCAATTCCCAAACGAACGTATTCCGAAAGACTGAGTTCGGGGATTCTTTCGAATTGAGCCTGAAAATGTTCGTTCAACGTTCCGTTAAATGTTGATTCAGGGAACGATTGTTTGTCTACAAAAAGTTTCGCTTTGTTGAATTTCTGCCACGGTGTCTGTGAAGTTTGCCAAGTCAATAAGTTGAACCTTTTCTTTTATATTTTAGTAACGGATTTCAAGATTCAGAAAGTTCAGTCTTCCGTAAGTCTCATTTCATTTAACGGAAAAAGAAGAGAAAGTAAAAATTAAATCGAAAGAAAATACGCAGGAGATTGTCCCTGGATATTCATTCGAGCGATACCGAGAGCGAGTTGCTCCAAGTGGTTGTCGTTGCAAAACGAATTAGCTCTGCTGACCGACGACGAAGAGAGTAAAAAAAATATTTTCAGAAGGATTGTTTTCTAGCTTATGGTGTTTCTATGATGTGACCTCTGTCTCTCTTTCTCTCTCTCCTTCTCGCTCATCGGTAGAGGACTCAAGGGAAAGGGAAAAAATGAGATTTATCTGTGTGCAATGCACTCGAGAGGTCGAGCAATGTTGCGAACGTTTTTGCACGGAATGTCTCGCTCTATATACGAGGCTACAGTTTGTGCTGGGAAAAATGATCCCCTGGTATTTCCCCGAGCGCCACTGTGAACTCTGTCTTGTCCAACAGAGGTCAGTAAACTCTTCGATCTTTCGCGATACATTCGCCTGACCTTACGATCTCCCGGAGATCAAAAGAAAATTCCATTTAAACTGAAACCAATGGCGAAGAAAATGTCTCGCATCTATTATGACGAAAAGTTTTTCATTTTAATCTCGGGCGAACAGATTGCTTGGAAAATTGAGTCTTATTATAACGTCCCATCAATTTCAATAACATCGAAACAAATCATATAATAAAAATCAATGAAATGAAAACTTAGTTCAGCCGGACGTAATGGCTGAAAAAAATAACTTATCTCGAAGTTAATCTCTTTCATTTTTATCCAACCGTATCAGACTCCGAGAAAAATCGAATTTTATTGCCAATCGCTTCGTCCTAATGCAATTAAAGGATTTTCCAGCCTCTCGCATTCGTAATAATGTAAATCTCGAAGCCTCTTTTTTCGTGGGAAAAATGATCAACAGCTTATCGAGAAAATAATGATTCGATAACCACGTGAGCATCGGACATGCTATACGCTCGTAAACATGCGAAAGACGCTTGTACGTATGGACGTGTGCCAAGCAACAGGGCTTTAGAAAAATCCTTTTGGCTTACGCTGGGATTATTATAACACGTCGAATGATTCGCGGCTCACTCGGAGCTTCCGGAAGTCGTATGTCATTCTCTCGTACTTTCCATCTCTCTCTCTCTTCCTCTCTTTCTTTCTCTTCTTGTCTCCCTGTCGTTTTTTCATTCATCCTTGAATACAGCAAAGTAGCTAAAGTGTGCGGCAAGCTCGAGGAGTGCTGAAGCACAGTATACCATTTCCTATACACATATATAATCAGCCTGGCTATGTAACCGACGAAAATCCTCTTGAAGACATCGAGAAAGTTGAATGTCGTGAAACTTGACAAAACGCCTCTCAGAGCTCTTAAAATGTAGCAGAGTATAGAAGAATGATGATGAGAGGATAAAAGTCGTAGGGAAAGAGGTGAAAAGTATGAAATGAAAAAATTCATAAAAATTAACATGAATAAATAAATTATGAATTAAATGTCCGAGGCACTTGTGAATCCTCTCAAAAGAGTTGACGCATCCCCGGCTGGTCTTGAAATTAGTTACGATTTTACTTTTGTTCTCGCAATTTCGACGTTAATCACTTATTTTAAAAATTGTTACGTCAACAAAGTTTGCGTCTCCACGGCGTTCAAGATTTTTCGAGGTTTGTGGTGCTTCGAACTCTTGACACAGTGCGTTGTACCTGTTTAATGGATTCTCGGTTTATCACGGACTAGTTGCGGTTGACGCTTCAGTGGACGTCGCGTTGTGTGACTATTACCGACTCGTACTACTTGCCCGAGAGTACTGGCCTCACGAGGATCCCTTACTTGACCATTGACTATAGCGATCGTTATATCTACCGGCTTAAATAGTTCCCAACTACCCATCGAACTAATTGGGCATTCCGGGCGTCTTCGGAGTGCGTCCAATTTCTCCCCTTCGTGTTGTTGCTTGCGGAATTTCCAGCTGCGGGAATTCGCCTCAAGATCTTGAGCTTGGGCGAAGGAGACAGAGGGAGAGAGCGCGCCGAAGGGAGAAAGAAAAATTGACTGGACGAGCAAAGGACTAAATTTATATGCACAAAGCCAGAGGAATAATTTTCTAAATATTCATACACAGCCCCTGGCAACGGTGAACCTTAGAAAGGGTAAAAGACGAATACATGCGACGAAGGGGTGTGGCTCCCGAGCCCAACCAATGCCGTCGCCCACGATGATCCCATAAATATTTCATCCCGTCTTGAGGTTACTTCGAACGATCCGGGAATATGAAATGACTACTGACTACCCTCTGTAGCCCGCAACTTCCCCGTACCAGATTTTCCAACTACCTTGTACCATGTTTTTCCCTCTTTTCTACATCGAATCCTATCCCGTTGAATAATATTTCATGCTCCTACTACGTTTCCCAACCTCAGAGAGATCAACCAGCTTCTGTGACATTCAAAATCAGTGGCTAGGACTTTTTTTTCTCTCCCAGAGATCATCAAGTTTTGCCATTTTTCACTTCAATTTTATTGACAATAAAAAAAGACATTTAAATCAACGAATATTGTGAAAATAATATACAAATTTTCATCATACTTTTCCTCCAATATTTTGTCGAAATTTTTGTCATCAAATTTTCATCATCATTTTATTTCGACACTAACAAACATTCTTGTTCCTCTGCCTTCTCCATCGTGGACACAATTCTCGACTGTCAGGTCAATTTTCATCAAAATAAAAAAAAATAAAAATTAACTGGTAGTTCCAATCAAATAACAAAAAACTCAACATTTTCATTCAAGAACGACACAAATTTACTGGAATTTGTGAAAACGAGTCTCAACCGTAAAGTTGAATGTTTTAAATAATTTTTGATGAACCATCAGCTGTCATTGTGACATTAATGATAAACATTTTATGCGCTGCCGACGAAATTTTCGTATGAAAAGGGATACGAAGAGAATTTTTTATGGAATAAATTTTTTTTCAATTACAAAATCGATTAATTTCCGATAGTGACGTAGGCAGGAAGCCACTGAATATAAGCAGTTTGCTTAATGAGAAAAAGTTGAATTTGTGGAAATGTAAATTGAGCGAAATCGAAGTATGGCAATGGCAACCAATGCCAGCGAATGATTGGCCACAGTTGTTTCAGTCCGGGTCAAATACTCGATTGAATTAATAGCTATATATAGATGAATATCGGAAGGAATAGAGCGGCATTGATACGCCGAAGCTCTTCTCCAGAGAATGTTTCTCCTTCTCTCTCCCTCTCTCTCTCTCTCTCTCTCTCTCACTTCGTCTCCCATTTTCTCGTGTTTTCTCTCTTTCTCTTAATCTATTTATGTTGCTAATAACGGCGATTCTATTCAACATGCGCAGTACATAGTATCGTTCCAAGTGGCTGATTGTTCGATGCACACTCGTACGACCGACCCTTTCAACCCCAACACTCAAGGCGAGGGGTGTTCCGTTACATTATTCGATTCCGATCGTTGGATGAGAGCGCGAGCGCACGACCCTTAGGTAATTTACATTGATTTATCGGGTCGAGTTGGCAGCCCCAGAACCGCGACTAACATTCCACTCTTCCAGCCGTTTTGCTCATGAGAATATCCGAGCGACTCTTGGATACAGGAATACTACGAGCTGGAGATAACGAGTCCTGCAAAAAGGATTTTATGAAAATAATTGTCAATGTCATCGTGGGATGGGCGCGCTGACATTTACACCTGGAAATTGAATATTTCGAATGTTCCAAAATCTGTAACGTTCTATCGTCACTTTTTCCTTGTCATTTTCAAATTTATATTTATTTTCCATTTTAATCGAAAAAGTTGGAAATTTCATGAAAAAAAACGCTTTTTTGCTTTTTTTTCTTGTGAAGAATTAAATAAAATTTTCCTCGTTACTGTCGCGATTTCTGGGAGTAAAATAAAAATGATCGCTGAAAAGGATTTATCAGTGGACGTCAGTTTGATTGGTGCGACGGAGAGTCGTCAGGTAAATTGCATTGAATATTGAAAAATGATGCTGTGGGATTAGTCAATAGATTCGAGTGGATCGTCCCACTTCGAGTTGGTGTCTCCTCTTTGCCTCCCCCTAGGTCTTACGACTATACATATTAGAAGCAGCAATTTCGTCATGAGATACGAGCTCGTCGTAGCCCGTTCCGGGAATTATCGTGTTCACGTCTCGCAAATGTGAGAGTTTGCCACCTCCACCTCTCCATCGCTCCCACGACCTCTCGTATACGAGCGTCAATGAGGAATGACATTATTTATTCGCGATGCGCAACTTCCACTCGGGGAATAATTTATAACCGTCGACCAAGTGAGAGCGAGAGAGAGAGAGAGAAGAGGCGAGAGATGGAGAGAATTCGACATTATACGTAGGCGTCGATGATCGATAGCTCTAGATTTTTTCCCATGCCGACAAAGTTTTTTTTTATTCCTTTAGACAACATCGAGTTTATATTTGGAGTCTATATTCTCTGTTATATATTGTTGGCTACGAAGAATAGACCAGAGGGTGGAAACGTCCTAGAAATCTGAGGGATTGTATAATTTCCAAGGTGCCAACACTCCGAGGGTTGTTTTCTCTCTCTCTCTTTTCTTTTCCATGAAAAACTTTTCCACGATGGATAATTCATTCTCGGTTAAACAAGAAAAAAAAAAAAGAAAAAAAAAACACGGAGAAACCGAGCGAGCGAAAGAAGCAGGAAAGGGTGAGAGCGAACCAAATTTTCTCACCCATTTCATTTTGGCGCGGTTGCCACCCCTGTTATTTCAGCTCTTTCACGCCCTCGCTTTTTTCCTCACAAAACCTCAACCACTTGCTGACACTCTTTAAATTATATCTAAAGTACAAGTTACACAAACGTTCTTCCACATCCACCAACACCCCCCTTCTCTCTTCGTGTGTGTATATTAAACTACCCCCTTCTTTTACCTTTTAATACGTTTATCACTGCGCGCTCAAATATTTCAGGCATGTGAATTATTCAGTGATGGTAGATACGAAAAATGTCTGTCAAACTCACGAGGAAAGCTTTACACAAGGGCTAACAAAAACTCTGTATATCAAGAGGAATATTAGTTTCGTAATATTCATCACGTTGCTCAGTCTGCTGCCAAGACGTTTCGTACAGTTATTCCTCAGATTTTTTAGCGTCCCGAGCCACAAATCCAAATATCGATTCAATCGTTCGGACAAATAAGAAACAAAAGAGACAACATTTTTTTAAATGGATTCATGACCAAAGTTGGACCAATTGTCATGGCAACGTTTTGCAAATTTTCCAGCTCTTCCAATTCAATAATATCGATTTAATTTCGGTGTCTTTTTGAAAGCAACTAATTTATTTGATGAAACGAAATTCGAGATGCCCTGTGCTTCGTATCGTGACAAATTACAATCAACACATTTTCTGGACGTATTTTCCACAAAAAAAAAAAATGAGCACGATGTGGCGAGAATATCCTGAACGATGAAATTACGAATCAAGATTCAAAAATTTCGATAGAGATTCGACTCTGTGGAATTTCCCAATTATTGATTATTGTATTTTTTTTCCATACGACTGTTGCAAAACTTCAATATTCATCGAACCNATTTAATTTCGGTGTCTTTTTGAAAGCAACTAATTTATTTGATGAAACGAAATTCGAGATGCCCTGTGCTTCGTATCGTGACAAATTACAATCAACACATTTTCTGGACGTATTTTCCACAAAAAAAAAAAAAAAATGAGCACGATGTGGCGAGAATATCTTGAATCACGAAATTACGAATCGAACTTCAAAAAATTTCGATAGAGATTCGACTCTGTGGAATTTCCCAATTATTGATTATTGTATTTTTTTTTCCATACGACTGTTGCAAAGATTCAATATTCATCGAATCACGTTGTTCCAGCTGGGCTTAAGGCCTGATGGCAGAAAAAGTAGAACAAAGCATGCACGATATTTCAGTTCAAGTACAATTCAGCGTTGAACTTTAAAATGCCTCGTGCCAATAGTTCGGAAGAGCAGTGCATTCTGGAGAGTTTTCTTCGAGAGCTTGAGGATTAATGTCAATGGTTCAGGCTGTTTTGTCATGTTAAGAAAATGTACGGCTTTTCCCTAAACCCTCAAGAGAAACCGAGAGAGAGAGAGAGAGAGCGAGAGGGGGGCGGGGCATAAAAAGGAGGAACGAAAGAGCAAAAGACTAAAAATAATACATGGAAAGTTTTTATGGAGTCGTTAACAGGAAGAGTCGATTCTATGGCCTGAGAAGTAAGAACGAGGAAAAATGTTTTGCCATCGTTTGAGCATCAGATATTCATGAGTATTTTTCCACTCGAATCAAATTTGAACGAAGAGATATTTCTCGATAGCTTGGCGTGATTTTTTTTCGAAAATAAATGCACGTCCTGCGATGGCCTGTAAAAAAATCTCGAAAAAGCTTGATCATTTATTCATTAGCATCGATTTCTCCGTTGGTTTAAATGCCAAAAGACTCTCCACCGCCTTAAGAGCGGCCGCCCCCGTCGTGAAGATTACGAGCTCAAGAGGAAACCGACACTTTTTCATTCGCTCCAACTCCCTTGTAAAAAGATTACGATCTCTCAGATACTTGGACCGATAGACAGATACGGAAAATCGTTTACACCACCAACCCTCCCCAGTCTTCCGGTAGTAAATCGGTGCTCCAAATAAAAAGTATAAAATGATAAAATACCAGTTTTCCCTACGGGATCTGAGAACTGGAAGATTGAAAGGATCGACTGGTCCATCGCAAACGTTGGATGAATTTTGTATGATTTTTTTTATCTCCATTTAAATTCACTCATTGATTAAATAATGAAATTTCGTTCATTAATAATTATCAACTTTTCGTAAACTGTTACTTTTTTTCGAATCAATTAACATTAAAAAATGAAAATGAGTTTGAAAAATTCGAAATATTCCGGAAAATGAAAAAGCTCGTTTTTCTTCTTAATTTTCGTTTTTTAATCGACGAGAAAATCACGAAGATTTAATAGCGAAAAATAAAAGTTGCTGGCGATGCAGTATTTTTGGGACTCGCTTGCGCAGCATACAATTCAAGTTATAATTGGCCGGTTGGGAAGTTGAATGAGGGAAACAGGATCGCTGCTGGTGTTTCTCGTAGATTTGCTGCTACATTACGAGGGAACAAGAAGTCAGGAGGACAAGAAATAGAGAAAGAGAAATAGGTTGAGCACACATTAACTGTTGGAGAAAAGGAAAGCCGACCAAGAGAACAGAGCCGGAATGGAATGCGTGAATTTCAATTAGTAACGCGGTAAAGTTAATTACCGGAGCTTAACTTGCCCGTGGGCTCGTACAAACATGTCGTTTCTTTTACTCCGCGTATTAAATGGAGATCGTTAATTATCGCGCACACCCATTCACACATGTTAAATGTAAATAATCATTTACTAAATTTATTCGTCACACGAATGCATATTCAAATTATAATCAACGAATCGGCAGCAATTTCCAGATAATAATTAACATTTTTAATATTTTCATATTTTTTAATCAATCGAAACAAAAACGTCATTGACTTTCCTTATTTGAGGAATTTAAAAATTAAAATCGTCGTTTTTTTCATAAAATTCATTTCCCCCAAGTTTCTCACTTTTCGCTCGAGCATTCTCGAACTTTTTTATTCCGGATTTTTGGTTTTGCATTAAAATTTCTTGTTTGAGATTTTACAAGTAGCCGGAGGACCATAAAGTCGAATAACGACGGATGGCTCGCTTCCAAAAATGATAAGTCTCTTCTTTCGTGTCTTCAGCTTCGTTCGAATGACAATTATCCTGAAAATATCCTTCTCGTACATGAGTGCTCCTTCACAAAACGTTTCAACGTTTCCAATAGCTAAGGCATGTGTGATACTTCTCTTTCATGGAGAACTTTTGGTCTCGAAAAATATATCAAGTGGGTGTGAGAGCAAGGAAATAAATCCGGGACAAAAAAGCGACGATGGAGGATGCAGGGAGGGAAAAAGGGTGTAAAAGTGGACGAACCAGAAGGCACACGTGGCCAGCAATATCGGTCTTTCCACTCTGCGCTGTCGCCCCCAACACACAGACACCCACTTACTATAAAAATTCCTCGTATCAGAATTGACCAAATATTCGAAATTTTCTCTCGTTCTGTTTATTTCTGTTTTATTCCAAAAATTGTTTTTTTTTCTTTTCGCGTGCCATCGTTGTGTGGATCCGGCGATCATGAGCATCACGAGTCCAACCGCCTGTGTCGGCTGGTTTTTCATATACAATTTCCCTCGGCCCTTGTGCGAATCCGATTCAGAAGTGCATGAGGGATGAGTCGCTGCGAGCAGCACTCCAGGGGGTCTCGGAGGAAAAGAAACAGAAGCAATGTAGTGTGGAAAAGTGTAGATGGGATTCGCTTGTGAAAACCGCCCTCAGGGGCAAATGCAGGAACACTAAAAAGTATAAAAAACGAGATTTTGGACCCGGAAGAGAAATATGTTGTCGATTTTGTTTCATAAAACTGCAATCATCTCTGATAAAAATATAAACAAATTATTTAACAAATTTCTTTTGCTTTTCCTGTGTTCCAGATCGAATTCCTCGTTTGTTATTCGACTCGCAAGTAGAAAGGGAAAAAAGTTAATTTCCCTTCTCTTTGTTTTTGGAGAGAATCTCGTACTACGTGGAGAGGGCGAGAGTGAACGAGTGAAGAGGAAGAAGTGGAGGAGAAACAGCAGGAAAACGTATCGATCGCGAACCCGCTGGTGAGTGTGGAAAATTAGTAGCCAACTTGCGTTATACCTGTAGATACCGACACACACGTTCGCTTGTGTGGGTGCAGACACTTTTTCCTCGTGTGTGAAACTGCGTATGCACTCCGCACGTCGTGCTTTCCGTACGATATTCGAGGACGGAATAAAAGCGACAATTTTAAATGGAGAAAAAAAATAGACCAAAAATCAACGAAATTTCTTCGTTGGATAAATCGCGAAATATTAAAATTCTTGTAAATTAGTGCAAGTCGAATTTGATTGCGATGTTTTGAGTTTTTTTAAAATCAATTCGTTTAACTTTTGTTGACGGAGAAAATGAAAAAAAAAAATAAAAATTGGGCTCCGTTGAGAAGAGCCGCGAGAGTAATAACCGTCAACAGAATCGACTGAATCGTTGGAATAGAAAATTCCTCTGGTAGCGAGAAAAATTTAAACCATTTTGAAATATCAGGAAAACTTTAACCCGACGTTGATTCTTCCAAATTACATCCACAATGGTGACAAAGACTTTTGTCACATTTTCACCAAACTTTCGATGAGGAAACGAATAGCAGAAAAAGCAGAAAGAACAAAAAAAAAAGAGGAAAAAACGGGGTGGCGGCGATGAGGAAAGGATGAGGCGCGGCGGGCAACGGAAGAGTTGGACGAGCAAGTTTAGCAGTGTGTGCGATTCCTTGCTCGATGGAGAACGCGGGGGAGCAGGCGCTCGATTGAAGCGGTTAAGATGAGTTGCGAACTCGTTTGTACGCTCGTCGCGCAAAACTCTCGAGAATCCTGCTCGTACGTTATATATATCCATATAATCGGTATAGGAAAAGTAGGAAAGAATCAGGAGAAGATTTTCTTCAAAAACGGTAGCAGAGTTTGCGTCGAGTGTGCCACCGTGATTTATGGCCATAGATTTTCCTCATCTCGTCCAAGATTTTTAGTTTTTTATATTTATATATAAATATATTTCGAAATCCAGTAGAAAAAGCTGCGATGGCTGAATCAGAGAAAATCCAGGAAACCCCCGGACCTGCATTACACACCCTGCGCTCCTCTGGCTTTCCATACCATCGCGAATTTTGTAAAACTATTTTAATAAAATCCGGTTGGTGGTTGACCCGCTCGAGTGGGAGGAAGGCCACGGACGAGGAGTTTGCGTGCTCTGGAAAGTTGGCACAGGTCTCCGTGTTGGATTGCAAAATAAAAGAGGGGATCAATTTTCTGCCCCCTTTGAGTCTTACGTATATACATATGGATCACTTCACCAGCGAGCGAGAGAGAGAGATGAAAACTGCAACGCTATACACACACACACACGATCCGTATTATTATAATCGCATTTTCCACGATCGCCGCAGTTGAGCGAGAGCCTCAGAAGCTTTTCCTAAAGTGCGTGTATTACAGAAAGAAAAATAATGAATTATAAAACGTTGGGGAGTCGGATCCTTGAGAGGGGAGAAAAAAGAAACACGAGGGAGGTTTCGTTAGTTTTTCAGGAAATAATTAAATGATGACAGCAAATTTATTTTATATATTCGCTTAGCCCTGCCATTCAAAATATCAGTTTTTATTTTTGCTCTTACCGAAAAAAATCGTAATTATGCACAGACTCGAAGATCCAATGAATTTTTCTCGACGAGTTTGAAAAAAGCGAATAGAAGTAACTGCGGGTGCAGCGCTGGCTAAAGGAGAGAATTTTTTGTTTACTCCAGAAATGGCCTTCCGTTTACATTTCTTTGATGTAATTTTCAAGATACGAGCACAAACGCATAGCCCAGTGGCATATTTGCGTAAAAACTGAGAGCGTCCGCTCAGGACAGCAGCAAACCTCTGTTAACTGAACGTCCGGACTTTTCGAGGGTTTTTCTGCATGTTTGTGGGATGAAGACGAAGCTATAGATATGGCGAGGACGTGTGAATGTCATTGCGGTGCTGTAAATTACGTCGTTAATTCTGAGCGGGTTATGGAGCCAGGGATAATATGGTAAGTCTCTTTGTAATGAAAGAAGGAAGCGGAATATATGTACGTCCGGAGTAAACATGTAGTGAGCGCAGGCATGTGAATAGGAAAATATAATTTAACGAGGAATCCCACGGTAATTTAAACGAGCAATATTCTTTTATATTTTCCGTTTTGCAATTCGCGGTCTCGAGTGAGGATTTCTCCGGGGAATCCACGTTTTTATTCGCCCTTGGAAAAAAAAGCCTTCGCTGCTCTCGGCCTCTCACTCTGGACGCTTCGGGAAGCTCGAATATTTGCATCCACACTGTCAACGAGAGAAATGGTGAATAGACGAGATTCAACGCGCGGAGTCTCTTGGTGGTTTGGCTACCGAAGAGGAATAAACCCTCGAGCCAGAGCCAGAAAAGTGCATGGGGAATAAGTGCGCGGGGCGCAACGAAGAGAGGAAATCCAAATACGAAGGCAAAGTGTCAGGTACACATACGCGAATCACGACCGGACTTTCTGAGAGTTTCTTATGTCCATACGTATACGAAGAGTGAGAGCGTGATGGAATGGGAGAGGAAATTGAGAATAATGCTTGGGGGAAGGAAGAAAGGCGAGGGCCGATATTCCAAAAAGAAAGGAGGCAGGAAAAAAAGAAGAAATAACAGAGAAGAGAAAAAGGGTGAAAAGCGAGGCATGGGCCGGGAAGGCAAGAAAAAACTTGAGGGTCGTTTGTGGCTTTCCGCAGTAACAGCAAATTGTAACGTTTTGTTTGTCTACTAAGCCGCAACATAAATGCTGTGTGGGTGCTCGGAGAAAAATCTCGATTTACGTCCGACACTGGAACGTTCTGTCGTACCGCGTGTATATTTCTTTGAGCCGATCCTTCCGCCGAGGAAAAAGGAGCACGTAGGACTCGTCTGTTTGCCTCAAAGCTCCCGGGCAAGTAGTAAAGGTCAGCGAACGTTCGGACAGTCCTATTTTCGCCCAACAAAAATACTTGGGATTATATTCGGCAAGCTTAGTTGTTCCATCAATATTTGTGAAGCATAATCTCACTTAAGGAATTTACGATTATTAGCCGATTAGCTTAATCAGTTAAAAACGGGAAAATGGAAGCTGGTAATGCGCCCATATTATAATTAGTGTGCTGGGAATATAGGAGAATGAGAAAATCGTTTACTCGAAGATAATTACCTCGAACGTTGCTGGAGATTCGCTTCGTCTGTAGCTCCAACGTCCAACAGGAGCTAATTAATATATATGTATAGCTACAGCTTTAAGTGTATACTCACGAGACTACAGCAAAATCGGGCTGTCCCACGTAACATCTCGTTCTCGTTGGAGAAGCCAGGATCTGTACAACGTTGACTCATAACACAGAGCTCTCTCTCTCTCCCTCTTTTGATCAGCCTTGTAAAGGAGCTGTAGATTAATTATCTTGGGCCGGATGTCCAGCGTGTCAGTGGAATGATTAATCGGGAAACCTCCAGATTCTCTCCTCACTCGTACGATCTATCGTTTGGCAAATGCTGCGACAAAGCCAAAGACGAATAGACACAGATCACACCTTGTCATGGAACAGGTTGCCTCGTGTCCTCAAGGAGCTGAATGTGGCTTCACATATACATACGAAGGATTCTCCCAAATCATTTGGAGCATTTATTTTACGAACGTGACTCGTACGTCGAATTTTTGTCGCCAACGATACGATTTAAATTGCAATTAAAACAAAAAAATGGAAACTCGTTGCATTTGCATTCCGTTGGAATAAATCAAAGTTTGTGAGACGAACGTTTTTTTTTTTTAATTGCAGTCGCAATCTTAATCTCCCCTTCTCCTTGTCTGATGGTTTTTCTTATTCTTCACGATGCGGTTCAGAATTCCTGGAGCACAGTGTAATCTTCTACGCGTCTGGCTCGGATTCCCTTCGCAGCATTTCGATGAGCATTCGGTATCGAAATAGAATCAAAATCGAGCGTGAGATTGAGATCGACGCGTATTATCACTGCGTCAGAGTAATTCCGTATGGAGTGCGAGAGAGAGAGAGAGAGAGAGAGACGAAGAGAAAGAGTGCATTTTGCAGAGTGGAGAGTCTGGTTTCCATCATGGTACACCTGAGGTAAAGGAAACGTGCTTGCCCTCCTCGCCCAGCTCCATACGATCCGTGAAACGAATACTAGTCGCGATGCAATTTCGTCGGTCGATCTATAGCAATATTCCGAAGATTTTCACCATCGAACTTGATTGTTGTTGGCAAAATGAATTTTCCATGCTCATTCAAAAACCATTTCTATCATTTCAATGAAAATATCGAGTTTGTCTCGAGCTTCGCGCCCGGTGGAATAATGTGTAAGAAAGTCTGGGTTTTCTCCTTTCGTTTAGATCGTTTTTCATGGAATGCGTATTTCCTGTGGCCAGCGCAGAAATCGAAGAGCCAAACTGTACGCGAGGCAAGGCACGTCCAAAATTGAACGTTTCTCGAAACAGCGATCGCGAGCTTCGCGATCTTTTTTATATCTATAAATATGTGCAGTGCCAAGTATAAAGAGAAAAGAGACAGAAGATGAACGGAGGGGGAAAAGGGGAGATCGAGGCACGACGTGCACTGGAAAAAAAGCTCTTTCGTCCGTATGAACTGCAGCGCGGGAACAATATGGCGAAACGAAGTCCGAAGTGCAGTACGATGTATATGTTTTGCGGATCACGTCGAAAATCCTGGACAGAGAAAACGAGTTTCGTGGCCACAAAGACAGAGCGATAAAGTGAAGAAACGAGACGGCATGAGAGCGAAAATACTTGGGTGATTCGTAAGAAGAAGTTTTCCTCGTTTCCTCGGTCCAGGCTTTTGCTCCCCTGTTGCAAATATGTACTTTAAAATTCGTTCTCTCACGCTCCCGCTCTCCGGTCCTTGCACTCCCGTTTTTGTATATTTCTCTCCGCAAGATCGCGCCTCCACCAGTCAAACATCGCAGCCGGTCTGTGTCAAGGAAACAAAAAAGAGTGGCGAAGAATCAGAGAAAGCGTTTTGTCCGAAGCTTGCGATCTCGACAGCACCGCGTCGACTTGCCTTTTACTCTCGCTCTGTACGAACGTCCATAGAGTCGTAACGCGTTTTAAACTCGCCATTTCAAAAGAAGATTATCGGCATTTCCATGCGCTTCGGTTTACGTCGATTCGGTTCTAACGAGTTTCGTGAGCTTTACATTTTTTCTGAATCTGAAGAAAAAAAAATTACAAGTTCGCTCTGGACTCGTGGAAAAATGAAACAAAATGAATGTTTGACTGCAATTGAGTTTGAATTTTTATTCCAAAACCCAAAGTTCTTCCTCGACGAATGAAATAAATTGCCATTTTTTCATAAAAGAAAATCACTCTTTCCAATATCAAGGGAGAGTTTAAAAATCATGGGATTCGTATACGAGATCGCACTACAATTTGCTGCACGACGTTTTTTTCTCTCATTTCGCAAGAGACCTTCGAGTGGCTTTTGCTGGAAAAAAAAAAAACATACTCCAAAACTATAGCCCGTTTTATGGATTTCTCGCCCTCGCGGAGTTGCAAACAAAGCACACTCCGACCTCAAACTCCACTCGAGGGGACTCGCACAACACACACTCTCCCTCTCCTGCTGGCTCTGTCTGGTTTCCATAAACTCTCCCTCTCCCTCTCTCTCTATGTTCGCACAAGAGTCTCTTTCCTCTCGCGACACGACACGCCTCGATACTTTTCTGCTTTGGCGAGCCTCGCGCGATAGGCACAAAATTTCCTCATCATTTTTAATTCTCCGACGTTCGTTGAGTAAACGTTATTTTAAGTAAACGATTCATTAAATTTTCATGCAACCCGACGGGTCGATGTTTCCGAAGTCGAAATGATAAAAAAAATAAAAAAAATAAACTTAGTAATTAAAATCGAATAATTTATTCATCTTCATCTTTTACTTAGTGCCGCACGTAACGGAAACGCAGAAAAAAATGTCCAAAGTTGTATTTTTCGTTCTCTTATTTGACTGAAAAAGAAAATTAATGTTTTTCTCAACTTTGCATGAGAACAGTGATGAAAATAAAAACAGCAAGGCAATCTTTGTGCGTGTTGAAAATGCAAATGAAAAAGCTCATAATTCAATTCCCCTGATGGATGTGTCCAATGGATTTGCGTAAAATAAAGTTAGTTGAAAAATTTGCAGAATTAGTTGCTTAATGCTACGTTCTCGCAGATTAATTAAATGTTATTTCCACTGAAAGGATAGCAAGCTCTGCAGGTAATTGGCTAATGAAATTGCATCAAGAAGAAAAAGGATGAGGAGAGGATGAATGTGGATTTTCTTAGTCCACTGTGTCGAAATGGCTTTCGAAGTGTTGAAGTTGAAGGGAAAAAACGCAGGGGGAAGAAAAGTAGAAGAAAATGGATCGTTCATAGTCTCACGTCGAAGAAACATGAATTTCAAACTTCGTGACTGACGAGAAATCGATTTTTTCTTGCAACTTTCAAACCCAATATTGATGGTCTCTTCTATTAATTATGGTTCAATGAGTAGAGGAATTTATCGATTGGCCACAAAGTTTAACCCTCCACCAATGGATACCACTGAATATATAACTCCAAAGTCGAGCTGTTGAGATAAGCAAAAGTTATTCTTTCCTCTTCCCTGAGGCTCAGTATCCATTTTATTAATTACATTATAATTAATTAATATTGCTCAACGACAAAAAAATACCCAATCCCCATAAATAATGCAAGTCCGAATATCAAAGCAAAAGGATTTTAGAGCAATTTTCCATAAATCCAATAACAATGAAGCAAAAAAAAAAACAAAAACTTGTTTTTTTTGCTGCAAAAAGTTTAGGCATTTTTGGAGAATGAAAAAATCATTGAAAAGTCATTGGCATCATTCCGAAACTCACAAAAACTGTCTCCCGATCAGGAAGACATACGCGAGCCCCTACTCGGATAGGCGATCACCCAACCCAGTAATGTCTTCACTTTTGGCTGCTCAATTGTCAAGATTCTTCAGGATGTACAACGATTCTAAGTTGATAGTGTTCTGAACTTCGTAATACACATTTGTAGGGAACAATCCGAATACTCCAATGGCCATTTTCCCTCAGGCCAGAAGCGAGACTCATACTTCCTTCCTAATGTAACACAATCCGCAGCATAGTTTTCGATTCCCAACTCCAGTCAAGCAGCGACGTATTAATAATTGAAAGCTTAAGGGAATTCTCCTCATTGTCGAGATAATCGAAAAAAAACATTAGTTGGAAATTTACTTAGTGAACAGTTTGACTCGTTGGCGAGAAAGACGAAAACTACTAACGTTCATTTTCCCCAAGTAAAACACGCGAGTAGTTTGAAACTCGACGGACGTGAGTAAAGTGCAAATTCCTTCTAGTCCTTAACTCAAACTTTGTAAAAATACGTACAGCCAACTACAAGCGTTCGCATGTGACGACAAGGAGATTACGAATAATAAAAAATATTGCCAACGAAAAGTTAACGAAAAATGTTATTTTTGGTTTTTAAATAATTCAGTGTTTTCTATGGAAAACGTACACGTTGTTCGGAGCTTATGAATGTGCGTTTTTCGCAATATTCCGCATTGTTCGAAAAGAACGCAAGGACGATCGTGAATCTCGTGCCAGGAACGCCGGGTATCACGATTGCTATATAGTTCAGTTGACGCTGGTTATCCCCGTGAGGGATCTTCAATGGGTATAAAATGTGCGAGCGAACGACGCGAAAAGTCTCTAGAAAAATCTTTACAATCGTTATCAATCCTTCCCCCCCCCCCC
>JBAJMU010000003.1:13125710-13195891 GCA_037952995.1 Hyposoter didymator
TTTATTTCTGTTACTCCAGGTGGAGTTTGAAGGAATAATTCCAGTCTGAAATCCAGTTCTCAGACAACCCGCATGACGTAAAATCAAATTACACTAAATCGGAATGAATTTGTCGGTCACCGACGTCTGCCTGGGTAGTCCGCCCACGCTGTGGTTTTTCCGCCTGAGCAATATAAGTTATTTCGCTTCGATTCACACCGATTGTTCTTCTATTCATTCTCGTATTCGAGTTCATTTCTCTAACATTTTGTTGCTCTATTTTTCTCCTTTTTTTTCTCTCTTTCGAACTAAATACACGAGTCAACTATCGAGCACAAAAATGAGCCAGGAATATTGAGATTTTTGTAATGAAAAGCAAGAGGTACGAAATTTTTCGAAAATTTTAACGTTTCTATAGATTTTTCCAAAGCGTAGAATTTTCCAGCTGCTTCGTGTCTGGTTGCCAAGAAATCAGTTCAAGAATTACGAAACATTCGTGACGCTGGAGACGATAAATTGAAATTTCTCAAGACGGACAGCGGATTAAATTTGTCGTATTATTTGTCTCGATTTTTAGGACAAAAAAATCTCGAATCGGTTTTCATGAAAATTTAATAGGAACGGACCGAGAAGAGTTTAAAAAAAATTTATTCGCAGGCTTTTATGATAAAGATGAATGGAGACGCGACGCATGTGGAATAAAAAGATTGAGCTCGAGTTGATTGCTGCAAACATTGCGAGGGAGAATTTCGGCATGAAAATAAATATAGAGTGATATTTTTCTCGTAATACCAGTATCGAAAATGGAGGGTCTGTGACATGTCACTCGGATCGTTGAGAGGATTGACTGATGGGCCCAAAAGAGAAAAGACGCAAACCCTAAGTCAGGAGGGGATGAAAAAAGATAAAGGAAAGAGAAAATGTGAATGCCATGTCAAAGAAATCTATTTACATCGATCCTCGAGACTTGAAATACGTTCAATCGTTAAGAATTCGTCGGAGCCCTCATCCTCCACACTCATTACTGAAATTTCACAAAAACGAAAAATCAACCACGAAAAATCCCATTTTATTTTATTTTTTAAAAAATTCACAATCTTTGAGAAAATTTCCACAAAACTTGATTCGTTATTTTTGCCAGATGCACGACAACCAAAAATCTTCCAAATTTCCTACTTTTTTACTTCCGAGAAAAACCAAATACTGGGTGCATTAGTTTTTTTTTTTCATTTTCGTCGGTAATCATGGCGTTTGGCTTCGATATTATTATTTATGGTGTGCTACTAAATTTTGAGGAAATTAGACTATTTTCTAAACGCTCGTGATAGGGTTAACCACAGCCGATTAGTAATTCTGTATTGAGCAAGATACGCGCGGTCTCTTTTCATCTCTCGGTGTCTCGTTCCATGAACCGGAACATGACACGACGTTATCGTATTCGATACAACAGCTTGGGTTTGCTGCTGCACATACATGACGTTCTACAGTTATGCTCGAGATATTGATGCACGTAATTGAAATTTACATACAATAGCTATCCATGTGCAGACACAGAGACGGACAGATGAACATTTATTGGTGCGGAAATGAAATTCCATTCGGTGAGAGAAAATGATGAATGTCATTCGACGAGGACAAAATGAATATCATTATTGGCTTCGATTTGTCGACATAAATTGACGAAACGAATTCCGTTCCACTTCGAAATCATCGAAAACGTTATCCCTTCGAGTGCACATTGGGTCGTATTGACCCCAACTATTTTCAATCACCGATTTTTTGGCATTCGATGACAACGAATGTCTTGCCATTGAATTTTTGTTTTCGTAAAAAAAAATTTATCTAGGGGCATAAAATATGTTCCTACCGAAAAATAAAAACAAAAATTTGAAAAACGCTTTGGATCAGATTGACCCAATACGCATTTACAAGATATTTTTTTAAAATGAGTCAAAAAATGAAATTTCACCTCCGAGGACCTCGTCTAAATCATGTGGCTCGACGAACAACCGCAGCAGAACCAATAACAATTTTCTATTCTGTCTTTCACTTTTTTCGGGATAAAAACTCAATGGGAAAACGTACCGCAACGATCTCGTTTCTTTCAAGGGACGGGAAAATTGTTTTCGATACACAAACGGGTATTATGCAAACACCTCGTGATAAATAGACACGATAGACTCGCCCTCTCGTCGATTCACAAGAGGGTGCTTTTTGTCCGACGAAAAAATCTCCGAAGGTTCGCTGGCATCGAGTCACACTAGACCTACTTTCCTGTCTCGAGTTTCGTGGTGCAAAAAAATACATCGTCGATCGACATCGGCCGTAAATTTTTTTTTTATCGAGCAAATGGTCAGATTTTCAATAAAAATATGAAAAACGATTTCTGTTCGAACTGACAGCGATAAAAAAAATCAAGTAACTCCGGACGAGGACAGTACTTGGTTGGGTGACCGTTGGGGTCTCTGGCTCGCTTGGCAGACGGTTTTGGCCAATAAAATGGCTCAGGATCCATGGATTAGGAATAAATACAGAAAATCTAAAAAATTAATCGTCAAACGTGATTACTGAGGATTTAATTATGAAATTTTCAAACCGTTGCAAATCTCTGGTTTGGTATAAAAAAAAAAGAGAATGAAAAAAGTCAGCTCATTTCGCTTACTTTTGTATATCATCCCTTAGCGCTGTCGTCTCATCGCCGTTACTTTTATCCCGAGACACGAAACCTAACGAGGCAGGTAGTGGTGTATATCCTGAGGGTGTATTCCAGAGCATTGTAAACTCGCGTCGCCCTTGCACGGTGAAGTCAGGAAAAAGTAGAAAAAATAAAAGTAAGAAGGAAAAGAAAGACTGCGAAGAAAAACCACTGAGGGAAATTCTTTGACATTATTCTGTCTGCGAGACTTTTCTCATGTGCGAAAGAAAAATCTTTTTTTTTTCTTGTTACAAGGTTTTCTCTCTCTCTCTCTCTCTCTGTTTCTCTCCCCCGTACGTATCACTACTCCACTTTATTCGAGTCAATGACAATTTTCTTCGCATTTCTCACATCCTAGGCACGTGCTACGAATGCGAATAATAAATCATAACCGAAAAGAGTTTCTTAATTCTGACAAAATTGTGAACAAAACAAAAACGAACTTTACTCTTTAAAAAATTAATCCATGAAATTTGCATTTGATAATTAGACTTTTTGTTGCAAAATGATAAACAAAAATGCATCATATCACTGCGTAATAACTCGACCAGTAAAATTAATAAAATCATCAAACATTTGCCATAAAGTTACGAAAGTAAATTAATGAATAATAATACAAAATTTGACATTTACGCGTATCGAATGGAAATGCACAAAAATGCATCATGTCACTTCGTAATCAGTAAAATTGATAAAATCATCAAACATTTGCAAAGTTACGAAAGTAAATTCATGAATAATAACAAAAAATTTGACGTTGACGTAACGAATGGACGTGCACAATAATGCATCATGTAACTTCGTAATAACTCAATCAGTAAAATTAATAAAATCATCAAACATTTGCAAAATTACGAAAGTCAATTAAGGAAATATTATAAAAATATTAATATTGACGAATCCAATGAATTTCGATTAAAGCTGAAACCTTCGTCCGATTGAACTAAAATCCGTCTAAAGTGGGCCGTTAAAAAAAAATAAAAAAACAAGATCCTTCAATTTTTCGGACCTAAATGGAGCGAAATGACACGATACTGTAGGTGATTAAATAAAAAGACTAATAGAAGATCAAAGCGGGCGCGTAGTTTGCAATGAAAAAAAAAAAAACAAAAGTTATAAACGAGTACCTCAAAAAAAAATGGTCAATGTCAACGTTTGTGAAAATCGTCAGGTATAAGCCAAGAGGATCAGTTATCAAAGCCCTCATTTTGGTAGTGCGTGCAATATATTGTGAAGCTCGGTGGAGCGATAGAAATTCCAGGAGGGTAAGAGTGTGTCGGTTTCTCCACTATGCGATAACATTAATTTACATGTACACATAGTACAAATTTGTATGGCTGCTGTTTAACGCAGATATTCGCACGAACATTAGGATGAATAAAAAAGGGCGCAAGTTTCGACGCTCGAATAGCGATCGCGAGGTCCTTTTGTTCGTAAACAATCGATTAATGTGTTGAGGTCTCTTGTTTGTTTGTGCACTGTCACGTTCCAAGGACCATAGTATGCAATGCCGTAATATTATACCTTAACCAGAGACTCCGGAGAAGCGTGACCCCGAGAAATTAATTAACGCGCGCGCGAACCGGCTCGACATATCCTCATTGAGTATGCCGTCTCTTCAACCTCTGCTCGGCTTGCTTATCACCAATAAAACATAAACAACACCACTGATAATCATTATTTTGATACTCATCCTTTTTGACGTGTTCACATTGCGTTTATTCCATTGATTATGTTTCATTCGCAGTTTACTTCGCGTTTGGTTTTTCTGCTTCAGTTCATCGCATTCAATTTGTTTCATTGTTTTGAGTGATCCTTTTGAAGAGCTCTTCAATACAGAGTGGTGTGTTCGCTGCTATAATAAATATTCATTGTAGTTCGAGGTGCTTATTGGTTTAAAGCGGCGATTTGTTTTATTTATTTCTCCATGTGGTCTGCGGATTTGTGACTTGGTTAATTAATCATTCCGATTGCCTCATTATTTCGCGTCAATATCGAAAATTCTTGTTGGCTTGGCTGGAAAATACTAGAAATCGTTCGTCTCGGGCATATTTTTGTTTCAAATTTGCTTCGTTTGTTTGTAAAATGAAAAGTTCTCATGATTACGATAATAAAAAATTGTTATAAATTCTCGGACAACAGGGTCGAACATTTTTCACTCACGTAATTAATCACTTTAGTTTGTTTTTAATGAAAATGTTGAATGGGATTTTCCAGATGCTACTTTTAATTTGATTCCTGCAGAGATGTTGATAATTTACTTCCCCTTCAGGGCACAGCGCAGTTTTTCTTTTTCATACACTAAAGCCTCACGCGAATGAGTTTAAGCTTTTTTTTTGCAATATTGCTAGTTCCGGGTGGGGAGTTTCGTGACCTCAATAGAAATTCGTTCACGGAATTAGGCGTGGCACTTACGAGACCGTTGGGAAAGGAATTAGTAGACGCGCGTCAGAAAAGTGTGAGTTAATTGTTACGAAAAAGCTTTTGCAGCGTGGCTCACGCGACAGTCTTTCGAACGATGAGCTTCGAGCTAGTAATGAAAATTTTCATCCTTACGCTCGCCAGATCGATAATTCCATTTTGCGAGGTTCAGGGAAGACGCGGGGAAAAATAATCAGAATTTGTACCGATTACTGTTTCGATCACAGAAAAACACTATCAACTAGTTCCCTTTGCTCTAGTTTCATTCTGCTCATTTTTTTTCTGTCCAACTTTCGTCATTGGTTTCCCTGCGGGTTCCGAAGACGGATAAGCTTGATGAACATTTTTTCTCTGTCTTGTCGCGAGGCTCGATAACGACCTGGACATTCTCGAGGATTGATCGGCTTCGCCTCTTTCTACGGACCAACATCGAAATAACTCAATGTACCATCCCTAATTCTCCTACTTGGAGAGACAAAGATTTATCCTCGTTCCTCTCCGAGATAAATTCCTTTCGAATTGAATTTTTTTTCTGCCCCGCGTCATTTTATTCATTTCTTATATTTCATTCATTTTTCCTTGGCAATTGAGCTTACTCAACTTTTTTCTGTCCCTCCTTGAGCTCAGCTGTCTTTTCATGATTTTTATCGGAGTTTTACTGGCAGCTCAAACGCTATGCTATTCATTCATGATCGTGAGACATTTTTTTCACGCAATTACTCTACCTCCGAGTGTTCGAACGTTGTAAGATATATCTCCTAGAGATCCTGACGGCGCGATTAGAAAAGGAATAAAAAAGGTAGAAAAATAATTTAAAAAACGAGGTGCTGTAGAAAAAGCGAGAAATTTTTAGATTTTCTCTCTTTCGTCTTATTTGTCTGGTGCCATTTTTTGTTATTACGTTTTTTTCAAATATATTTCAACGTCTTTTATTACAACGTGTCCTCGAACTCTTATGGAAGGCTACGATTTTCGTCGTCTCGTCCCTGCGTCCTCGCGCGGATGTTTCCCCAGACTTTTTTCTCGTAAAAAAAAGTTTACAGTCCCTGTGGTCCTCGTAAACCAGTCTCATCGCTTGTCAAGGACCAAAATGCTGGCGTTCGCACGATTCCAGAGCAATCTTTCGCTTTCTCTCTCTCTTTCTCTCTTTCTCCCTCCCTCGCTATTTTTTCCTCGATCCGTAACGCCGCTTTCGTCCAACGATACGGGATACAGTGTGACATACAGCCAAAATGGAGATCCTCGACAAGCTGTCTTCGAAGAAATGTCACAAATAACAAAAAAAAATACCAAGTTTTCTCGAAAGGAAAACCTGAGCCTGGTTTATCATCCAAGATATTGACCCAATTTTATTTTCCATCCTTTTGTTTCTCACCCTCGGAAACGGAGTAGCAAATAGCCTACGAAGAATTCCACGACACGCAGCAATTTTTCGTCATCTCAAAACACATAAAAACCCGCTTTCGGAACTTGGAAATTTTTACTCGCGAGTCTCCCTTCAGATCACAATTTACACCTGCCGAATATTTTGTCCTCCAAACAGAACCTCACGACCTAATTAATTGAATTTCATTGAATTTTAATTGCAAATCATTTCATTCGATAAATTGGACAAATTTTATCCAATTTTAATCACGATCGAGCTGATTAACAAGAGTCGATCTATTACATCGATATTACTCGCATCAAAGTTATTTCCAACAACATACGTTTCGACTGGACGAAAAGTTTTCTGAATTCCCTCGAAAAATTCCTTTTCGATAGATTCATCTGTCAACAAATTGCACGAACTGCGCAATGTCTTCAAAATTGAAACAATTGTTCACATTAATCAACGAGCGTGGCTTACCCTCGCCTTCAAAATATTTTTAATTACCTTTTTTTCAATATGTGGAAAAAATAAACTTTTTATTAAACCGTCCCCGATGAATATGACGTTTTTTTTCAAATACGTAAAAATGAACATTTTTATTAAACGATCTTCGATGAATATAATATCTTTTGTCACCGAGCTTTAATCCTGGATCGAGGACGAGGAGAAAGCAGCCTCTTACGTTACAACAGATTTCTCCGAAGCATTCCCCCCTCCCAAAGGATTAAGGTCGTCCTCTCAGCTCCCTGGACACACACACACACACAGCACACGTGTATTATTCGCTTATAGATCGAATTAACGATAATTCAGATTAGCTGCACATACATCAAGGACAGAGACATCAGGAGTTCGTTCCGGTTCCTGCTAAGAGGTGTGACGAAACTAGACAGATATCTACGTGCACATACACTTTATAAAGTCTACACTATTCGTACGAAGGCTTAGGGGTTGGAGTTTAAAGGCGGAAATGAATTTGCGAAGCTTCGCCAGGCCCTTGGAATTCTCAAGCGATATATTGCAATGATCGATATTCGATGAGCTCGATATCCGGTCCAGCTTTCTACCGGACATGGGAGCTTGGCAAAGTCACAAGGAAATGTCGTTGGAAAATGTTTTGGGCAGCCTGGCATTTTTTTACAATTACGTTACAATAATTGAATAATGAAAAACAAAAAATGCTGCTTCCCGGAAGATTTGCGAATGAATCGATGATCGATCGGGAGTTTGAGGAGAAATGAATAAATTAAAAAATTGAAATCAGCGTCGATCTAATTGGATTCATTTTTTTTTTTCGTTTATTCTGCACACACTTCGTAAAACGATTTCGAAGTGATCCTCGAGCTATATGCTCCATCGATCGACACTCGTCGTCGCTTCTGCCTTCGAAAGTCCCTGTCGCGAAGAGATGAAAGGATCCCTTGATATCATGATATGTTTTTTTTTTCTCAACTATTTTATCCGTTTTCTCACACACGTTTTTTCTTTTTCGCACTTTCGCGGGGGTTGCACGGATGACGAATGATAACGTGAGAGAGTTATGTCTAGAAATGGGTCAGCAAGATTTTCGATACGCTCACTTACACTCAACAAGATTGCTTATCACTTTTACAAGGATTTATTTGTTCGAGATTCCTTGGGACTAAACTTGGTTGAGTAGAAAAAAAAAAACATTCATCAAGAACCGGGGAAAAAATTGGAAATGACTAAACAAAATTTTCTTCATCTTTTCCGCGTTTAAAATTGACGTGAGTGAAAAAAAAAAACAATAAAAAAAATAAACAGAATTACTTTCAATTACTTCGGGAGTCCTTGTGAACCGTCTGTGAGTAGAACGAGTTTAAGGGGAGCGCAGGTCGAATCGACAACACTTTATCTACGAAGATCTTTGTCAGCAAGCGCTCGGCACAGCTGAGCCGTCGAGTATAGAAGAAAAAAGACGAATAATGAGAAGAAGGCGGGAAGAAATGAGACGGAGGCTTAATACGTAGTAATACGCTTGAGCGTTGCGAGGAAATTCAAGAATCCTCCTTTGCTCTTCTGTTCACACGTCAGCTCGCGAGTAGGAGGAGAGAAAAGGGGAAGAATTTAATTAAAGGCTGATCCTCTCTGCGTATACGGATGACACGACTAGAGAAAGGAGGGAAGGAAAAGAAAGCGGAGGGGGAACTTATATCCTTTCCCATGAAACTAAAAAATTGACCTACCTCAAATGTTTTTCGATGAAAAATCACGCGGGTTACGCGCTTTTTCCTGGCATCAATCCACCCACGAAATTCTTGTCTTTCCGACAACTTCTCCGCACACACCGTGCAGACTTTTTGCTCTTGCTCCTTAATTTCTCTCGCGGTCTCTCTTCTTCTTTTGCTCTCTTCACGCAACTAAATTCTTCAGAGTGTCCAAACACTGCCCAACCGCAATTCTTCCTTCTCGAACATTATTTTCCCCTGTTCCGAGTGAAATACGACTTGCCCACTTTACGCAGACGCGTTCCTGTGTCCCAAAATTACGAAAAAAAAAAAAAATGAAAAAATCGAACTGGCTAGGAAATTATAGGAATTTGGAAAGCCGCGTTGAAAACGTATTTGCGCACTTTTTCTATCTCTTCGAGATGATTGCGAGAAATAATACCGAAAGCGTATTTTTCTTTTGATTTCATTGCTTTTTTATTTTTTTTTTCAGGAATGTCCAAGACTCGTTGAGGAAGATTACCGTGCTGTATAAAAATCTGAACGAAGGCAACGAAACGTGAAGAAACTGGGATTAAGGTGAGTTCACAGCCTCTTTATTCGCTTTTTTCCATCCCCCCCTGCTATTCTCTTTTCCTTTTGTTACGTTCGATTAAACGAATGTGTTTCGAGGCCTTGGTAAATGCGTTTTATATGCTTTTCCCAACGTTATTCCGCCGCTGGCTGGCTAAACGGGGAACGGGATCAAGACAAGGGCGAAGAATCCGGTGAATTGAGACGCGGATCGTATTGAGACAGAAAATACAAGGGTGGAAGGGTTGAAATTGTATCGTGGGACGATTGACACGTTCGATCACTATAGCCTTACTAAGGAGCGAATGATCGTAATAGCCCTTTGCGTCACGATTGAGAAATATACAAGGTTTGGGCTCTATGTATCCGCGATAACGCTATCGATCGACCTTAAGACTCGAACGTTCCAAAGGAAGCCTCCCCCTCCGCCTCTTCTTTCTCGTCTGCCAAACTTCGTGAACTATGATGTCGGGGACGTTGAGCTTGTGGAGATGCTACCCTTCGCCCCTTGCCAACCGAGTCTCTCGGAGAATTACCCTTCAATCCTTTTGATCGAAGAGGAAGCTCCCACGCAGCCCGATATCCCCTCATTCGAGCCAGTCCCGAACGTCGCATGTAAACTGCACATAAAATATGGCATTGTCGCGATCCTTGCTTCACAAACTACGATTTTTCATCGAGTGGATTGTGTACTTTTGATTTTTTCACCGAGTGCTCGAACAAAAAAAAATGTTCGTCACTCTGTAAATGTTGGAAAGCTTATCGTTGTTTCAACTTTAATAGAAAATAATTGTAGACAACCTTTTGCAAAGTTATTCTCTTTGTTTTCACTCAACATCCCGGTAATCGTCTTACCACTCGAGAAATTTCAAAGTTCCCGAAGCAAAACTGGCCCTTGAAGAGCCAGAGATCGTAAAAAAGGATATTGAGCTTGTAAGAGCTCGTGTTGCAACGACGTAGAACGATCTTGTGGCTACGTGAAAACAGCTCGGTTGGAAAAAAAAAAAAAAAAGAAAAAANNNNAAAAAAAAAAAAAAAAAAAGTATAACGAGGTCAAACTAATTACTACGCTAGTATCACTGGAACGCCTACCTTGCTCAACGCTGTGTACTATACACAAGAATATAAAGGGAGGAAACGAGGGTTCGTATAACGGTCGTTAGCCAAGTGACTCCCGGCGTTTTTCTCCAACAATCAGACCAAACGATATCATCCCAATGGAATTTTTTGCTGATTGATTAACTCTCGTCAACTCATTAACTGATGGCGTCAACTCACAAACTTTTTTTTCAATCACGAAAATGAAATAATTTTTCGAAATTATTGAGAATTTCTCTTTTGCGAGAATATCGATCGAGTAAAAGGAAAAACTACAGTCCTCGTCCGAGTCAGGAAGCTAAATTTTCGATGGAAAAAATTAGACACGAGTACTTGGTCAATTTGGAGCAAAAAGATGGAGAGAATTACGAAGTCTATTCGGGTCTTCGAATAAAGACTGTTTTTTCGTTCCTTTGGTTCATTGTGTCAGTGGATAAAGGTCGTGGGCGTCAACGTAACTGTTCAACGCAGCCGTTGGTTCTGTTTCTTTGCTCTGTGTTTGGGTTTCGTTCAAAGGGTTCCGTGGCTCTGGTTTTTATGTATATTCATGTACACAGAGTAACTCGATGTTAAGAATAAGAAGAATGGAGAAAAAAGAGAAAGCGTCTTATCATCAGGGGCAAAGGAGAGTTTTCCCTTACAAAAGAATTCTCAGCCGAGTCGAAGACACAATTCTCCCTATTTTTCGTTTTTCATTCTCATACACAATGTAAATTCAACCCATTAAATTCGAGTTCGACGGAGAATAGGAAAACGAGTAAATTTCTTGACAAAAAAAAGTCCGCAGGTGGCGAAAATACAAAACTGAAAATCAAATGCTCAAAAGTACACGTCCGCTTTATGGCTCGACACAAACGAACGTGAATTCTGCATAAAAATACAAAGTGAGTTTACCTGTAAACAGAAAACCTGTGGGAGGCTCCTCCGAGCCTTTTCATAACGAGCTATAACTTCCGGGTACGTTGTTTCCCATGGAAAACTCAACCGGACAGTCTCTGCGGGACCATAAGCTTATTTACGTGGGCTTGAGCGGAAGAAAAGAAAAACACTGATGAAAAACAAGCCGAGAGCGTTTTCGTGAATTCGAATGCATGCACGAGTGAAATTCACTTCGTTATCGAATGTTTTTTCAATCACTTCATTTTTTTTCTCCAAAAATTCTCCCGTCAATGCAGCTTTTTTCTTTTTTTTCCGTTGGTCCCGCGATGTGTTACGAAAAAAACAAGCGACAGTTCGCGAGCAACCAATATTCTTGGGAGCTACTCGTGCACACGAACATTTTACTTGTCGCGAGTCGATGCGAGCTCCCAGTGAATCGTTCAACGATACAATCGATAAAACTTGTCGCGGATGACACAGAACGAAAAGAGACGATCGAAAGAGTCTCAAGTAGCTGCTACGGTTCTCGAAACACTTCGAGAAACGCACGAACCCGAACGTCACTTCGGAATTCTTGAAAATTCATCACTTCGATTTCCGGAATTTTTTTTCATTAAATGATCCAATCGGATTTTTATTATTTCGCAGTTATTGCGATTTTTTGGAACATTATTATTGCATTTTCACAAGTTCAACGAGCTGCAGTTTCCACAAAAAAAAAAAAAACGCAAATTTTTGGGAAAAAAGTAAAAATGGAAAATCGATAATTCTTTTTTTTTGTTTTAGAAAATATTCGTTTTTTTTTTCGAAAATTACTTTTGTCCCGGGGTCCACAGTTTCCAAGTAAAAGCGGCCCGAATACAGACGCGTGTCCATTACTTTTAAACACGAACGATTGCACGTAAGGGGCCTGATCGTTGGAATTTGTGATTATTCGAGGATCCCCCGAGAGTTACTATTCAAATATTTTTAATGCCACAAATAAATAAATGGAGAAAGTGAGAGACAACGTAATCGATGCTGAATGGGGGAAAGAAACCGATCGTTCTCCCGTGACACTCGCGATAGGAAGCACCAACGAGTTTCATGAAACAAGACACGCAAAGTCAGTGTACGAAAAGTTACGAAGAGCTATTAGACTAATGTTTCTTATTGCAGTGGTTTATATAAAGTTCTCAGACATCAGTCTTGACAGTCGAGCATACGATTCCATCCAGATGAAGATTTGCCACAAATTATGTTGTGCATTTATTTTTTTATCTCGGAATAGCCGACATTGACCGATTAGCTGTGACTCCTGAAATGTTCTGTTCCTTCCCCTGCTTGAATTTCATCGTTTTTCATTCCGAAAAATTGTTCCTGTCAGGTAAAAACTAGAGAGACAATATCTTGAAAAAAAAAACCATCGAAAAATCTTGTCATTTCTGGACAAAGTTTGATAATTTTAAAAGAATTGCAAACTCGTTGTGAGAAATGGTTTCACAATGGTCTCTGAAGGAGTCCAAGTAGATGCAGCTGTTCTTGATCTGGCAAGAAAATCAGACCGAAAACGTCGTGGCAAGAGCAAAAAAAAAATTTCTTTTTTTTTTATTCATCATCTCCTGAACGTGGTGAGAAAGAAAATGAATTTTGAAGACTTGCAGAGGCATGATCGTGTTTCCAGAAGCAGAGAGAGCCCGCGAAGGTAGTCACGTATCCTGCAGGATCTTTGCTTTTTGTTTCCGCTGACTAGGGTCGTTTCTTTACTGAGAGAGAGAGAGCGGGAGAGGCAGAAGGAGGGGGAAAGCAATCGAGATCAAGAGGAAAGTGTTACGTTACAAAAGAATAAAATGGTCCGCCATATCGAGGCTCTTATAGTTTTACGTGTGTGCGCGGAGCAAAAGTGCGAGTTAAATATCTCGATGGATATCGTCCAACGTAATGTGGAAAGCTGCTCGCTTACTTCGGCACTCGCTGACATTCACACACGAGGGTTTGGTGAAAAACGGGCGTAACGCCAACCATATGGAGTGCAAATTATTTTTTCACACGACCATGTTCGTCGCTAGCGATTGATAAACTGTCGGCCATAACGTTATATAACGGGGCAATAAGTTGGCTCGTAAAATTTCCACAACCATATTAAACACTTGAGCCGATGAGAGATCGCGCTCCAGCTCACATCTCATCCTGGTGTCAGCTTTTTTTTTGCGTATTTTGATCTCTGTGGCTGTAAACGCATCGATATTCCGGACCATTCAATTTCTCACGTTAAATCGTTTCGATTTCAATTTCGTTTAATGGTTAAAAATGAGAAATCTTCGATTTATGGCATTCGACCAATAAGACGCGATTATTGCGAATTACTTCTCACTGTTGATTAAGAACCCAATTTATAGCAGGAACGAATTGGAAAAAAAATTATCAACGATTCAAGTGAGAAATGAAATTCTTGAATTCCTAACTTTTACCTGGTGAATAAAATACTCGATAAATTTGTCAATTTATGCAGTTGCAAGATTCATTCGATCGCGTGTTTTCCAAGGAATATTTTCCACCCTCTCGAGGACGTAGGTACAGGAGAAGAAACGGGATCTCGTGAGAAATAGCTCGAAAACTTATTCTCTTAGTTTTTTAATATATCTATAGAGATTTCTTTCTGTCGTATCAGAATGCAAGGTAGAGTGGTTGGTCATACGAGAGGGTATACTTGACAGAATGAATCGCATAGCCATGCTGTACGAGAGAACATCCAGTACGCCTTATCGGTAGAAGAGTCGAAAAATATGGCACCAGAAGGTGCTTTTGGCAAGAACGTTTTTTTTATTTTTCTCTCCGGCCCTCGCTCGTTGCTCAGGATCGCCTGGAAAATTCTTCCTCCATAGCTCTCGTTCGAGCACTCTTTTCTCACCCTCTCCACATGCCTCGGAGTGTTTTATGGGTCTCTGTGGCGCACAGCTGCAGCGCACACGTGAATTCAGAAAAAAATCTTCTTTCTTGTTGCTTTTTTTTATCGCGAGCACATTTTTTCATCGCAAAGTCTTCGGAAAAGAACTCGAAGCCTGCGGGGACAACAGGAAAACATAAGGAGACCGTCTGCATGAGAAAAACGAAATAATATCGATCCTCCTATGTCCACCGGGGCTGAGAGGGACCAGACTAGAAATAAGAGACTGACAGCAACAAGAACGCGATATTTCGTCTGATCCTCTTTTCCTTTGAGTCGTCCCGCTTATCTCCACGTCAACGCGTTATCGGATTCGCATTGATTATGTCCCACAGGTCAGCTTTGTGCCCAACATTTTCTACCAAAACGTTTAAATACAAGGCTCGTAAATTTTCATGACAAAAAAACCACGAACAATATTTTTAGCTTCTTTTGCAAACCAATTCCTTTCTATAAACAACAATTACACTCGAACGATACAAACTTAGACACGAATCCACTATACACACGTGTCAGCACGTAACTTTTCTCTTTACACCTGTCTCTCGTCTTTTTAATTCAATTTAATGGATCAGGTGCGTAAATTATGCAAGGATGAGCGCATATGAATAATTTCTTGATACGAGTCTACATGCGTAGCACTCGAGCTTATTCAATTATTCCTTTTTCTCCCCTTCCGTAGTCACTGTGCTCTCCCTTGTGCCTTCTACTCTTTACCCCCAATCCCCATTCCCACCATAATTAATGTTGGAGTGTGTGATACATACATACAAGTTCACATTTTCGGTGTACTCGAGGGAAAATAAATTTTGTATTAAGTACTCGTTCATCAAGGTAAATTTTGTATGAAGATTTTATCTTTAGATTGAGGCTCGAACAGTGCAAATGTAAAGTTTCTTGATGAAGTGCTCCCGACAAAAAAAAGTTTTTTAAACATCTTTTTTATTTGCACTCTGATACATTTAATTCCACACCCACATTTTTGTCGCTTGTTAAACGACCACCATCAGATTTATGATGATTTTTTTTCCTCGGATATGGACATTTACGATTTTGTGGAACATGAGCTTTCAATTATTCGCACAGACTGTTAAAATTATGGGCTTCCTCGTTTACCTACTTTGTCTTTTTAATCCATGGACGAAGACGTGCTAGTAGAATGTGCCTGGCTTCGGTCAGACCATTTTTTTTCTGTTTACACTCCGAGTGGGGCTTGTCACAAGCTCATCGCTACGATCTCTCGGGGCGTGAACGAGCTTAAACAGACTTTTATGCCGCTAAAGATGAAGAGAGAAAGAGTCGGGGCGTAAAGATGAGAGGAGGAAAAATGGGACGAGTAAGAAAGATAAACTATCTCGACATTGAATCACCATGGGGAATGAGCCGAGCAAAATAGCCATTATATCTCTATATTCTTCTCGTAGAAAACTTCGCAGACTATTTCAACTGTTTTATGATTCGATTTCTTCGATAAACAAATCGCTACGCCAGTTTTTTTCTTCATAAAAATTATTAACCGCGAGCAGCGAGAGTTCTCGTTTTTGCTAGGGAACAGACGACAAAGTTTTGTCGTGTAATTGCATGGGAAATAAACAAATTTTATTAATAACGATGATGATTCTTTTTTTTTTTTTACTCGATTGATTAGTTTTTTTCGATAAAAATGATAATCGCATTTTGTTTAAATCAGTAAAACGTAAATTTGTAAGTAAATCATGGAGTCTTAGCGAAACGTGCGGACAGGGAAGAAGATTTTAGTGAAATAAGGGACGACGTTGAAAATTTGAGTGGGAAGCTTCTACGAGGACGATGGCATTGCATAATTTATGTGAATCTTGTGATAAAGGTGGGATAAATTAAGGTACGCAAAGGAACATGCATACGTCGTATATATTTAATAGTAAAAAGGAAGTATAGCCAAGATGGCATAACCAGGAGGAGCTCGCGAAACGAGAAACGACGGGAACGCACGAGCCGCGTTCTGACATTTTACTATGCATGCGAGGAAGCGCGTGTTCGGAATTCAAAACAGTCACGCAGCCTTTTCCTCTCCTAGATATTCTTCCTTTCACCTCCGACCTCGCCACCTTTAACATTTCTTTTCCCATACAAATGCAAGGCAAATAAAACTTTTACGCATTGTAATGAGCAGAAATTTCATTCGAGAAATATTCACACGCAGTTAGTTTCCCAAATAAAATGGAAAAATCATTCAATTTCTCCCAAAGACATTTTTTCATATTTTTTAGTCAAAAACAAAATCCCATCAACGGTTTGTAGGCAATAAAAATAAAATGTATAAATAACAAGATTTTCGAAGCTCCCTTTCATTTTCCCCAGCACCCAAGCCAATGAATTTTCACTGAATTTCGTGAAAAGTTTTTACGTTCCTGAAATATTTGAGTTTTTGGATCAAGTACCTTAACGCCAACTTTCCAGTTAACGAACCTCTCCGTTTGCAGATAATTCAATGATTGATGAAACTGATAAAATGGAGAAAAAAAACTTCCCGATTAAATTTTTGGCGAAAAATAAATTTTCATTCGAAATAAATCTTGAGGTTGGAACGAAGTAAACATTTTGCTTAATCGTTGGTTCGTGCTGTAGTTTCCATGAAAAATGTTCGGCGCTAAAATCGAGGACAGCAATTATGGTAAATCATTTGGAAAAGTTTGAATATAGGGTGTTGGCTCGAGGGTCAAAATAAACAACCCTCTTCCTACATTTATCACTGAAAGTGCGTGTTGTCCTGCAGATTCGTACTTGCTCCTGTTACTCTCCACTCATCACCACCTACTCTGCTCTCTCACTATTTGAGTGTGTGTATGCGTCAAGTACCTGTGCGGTCATTAATCAATTTGTTGGAGGGGGTAATGAACCGTACGAGCGAAGGGGAAACCATTGGTATAGAGAAGTTCGAGTACGAGCTTCACTCATTTCCGGTATGTTTCATATATAATGTACGAGGCTTGTGCTTGAGTAGAAAACCCCATGGCATTGACCGAGGGTGTTCCATTTTTCCACCGCCACGAACCATTTAAATTCCAGGGAATGGATATTTCTTTAAAAATCAAATTTACATCGAAATCAAATATTTCAGTGAGAAACAAAATTTTAAACGGAAATCGAGGTTTTCGCGAAGAAAAAAAAGCATTAAGTCGACTCGATGGAATGGATTTGGAAAAAAATGATCATACAGTTACCATGAATAATGGCCATTTTTTACAAGGGCGAAAAAAATTTGTTGGTGCGTCGTGTTCTCGAGGGTAGAATCTCTGATATATATTCCGATGTATATATAATTTTTTTTTATCTATCGCTCTTGTTCGCTGTCGTTTGCAAGGTACCGCGAAAGTTTCGCTGGCGATTTGCCAATCGTTCGTTCCTGTGCGAAAGCAGGATCTCCGAGCCTCGTACTCACGTTACCGACACCAATCTCCCGATTTTTCTCTGCATAAAATCGTACATAGCCTCGATAATGCAGTATACATTGGCCTCCTATATCTCAACCCGTATTTCTCTATAATCCACGAAACTACGTGATGTGCTGTGTTACCGAAATGTAAACAGACTTTTCCATCCAACTTATGCAGCAGGACTTTTAACAGACTCAATTATTTAGAGTGCACAGCTCAAAGTGAAGTCAATGAAAAAAAAACTTGGTTCTTCCAAGTCTCTTGGAATAATTTTTTTTTCACTTTTCACAGAATAAAATTAATTCGACAATTTTCCGATTCCCTTCACCATGAATTTTCTTGTCTTGCTATCATTTTTTATCGTCGCTGATTACGTCGAAATTTTGTTGAAATTTAAAAAAGAAAAAAACTCAACAGACGCCTTTGTGTCCGAAAATCTATTAAAATAATTTCTCCCCCGTTGACATTAAGACACAATCGACCCAGAAATTAAAAACTCTATTTCCATAATTGGTGACAAAAAAAATAATGAAAGAAAGAAAAATTGTGTCATTTCTCGTACGCGAAAAGGAACTAGATAAGAAACAAGTACGTCTGTTATCTTATCAGGCAATTTGATACGAGTATCGCGTAGTTTCACCGATATCTGAAAATTCCCACGAAGCTAATATCGAAGAAGGATGATAAAAAAAAAAGTAGAAGGGTGGGAAATTGATAGAGCTCGCGTGAGACCGTGGAGAAGAGGAAAAAAAAGAAGAGAATGAGAAAGATAAAACGTACATTGGCTTTCTCTACTATTTTTCGTGCTTTTATATCAAATAAAAAAATGGCAAGTCATTCCCTTTTTTTTTACAACATCAGAAGAAAAGTTGGAACGTGAAAAAAATTGTCCAAATTTATCACATTGTTAAGAATTAATTATTTTTATTTTCGACGAGACTCGAAGTGTTGGGGAACTGGGCTTTTTGAAACGAAAAAAATCCGTCAGAATAAATTTAAAATTGAATCCTGTCATGTAAGAAAAAAAATGATGATCTTTAGTTTCTCGTTTTTTGTTTTTTTTTTTTCATGCACTCGCATATATTTATGGAGATTGAGTGAAAAGATGTAGAAAAAGTATAAAAAGCGTTGGTTCAGCCAATGGAATCTCAATTCCTTTGTGAACAATTTTCTGTATCGTAGCTTTGTGGCCAGACCGAATAACCAGCCCCGAATACTCTTGGCTCTTACTCTCTTTTTCTCTCTCAATACCTTTCTCTCTGAAGGAAGCTGTATCTTCACTCGCTGGAGCCAAACTAACCCCCGATTCCCCCCGCTCACGTATAAGGCCCGCTCGGTCCTCGTGGATTCCCTTTTTCTCTCACTCTTTCCCGTTTGAACTGGAAAAAGGGGTTTCCATTATCCTTCGGGGCTCGTTCGGCCATGAGATCAGCACAGAGGCAACTGCCTTTTGGGTTTTCTGCTCTGTACGAATATACACTTTTTTTTTTCACTGGACATATATAATAACGAGAAAATAAGGGATGAAAACTGGAGGGAGAAAAAGTGCTATAAAGTTGGAAAGTCATATTATTCCCTTCTGTCTCTTTCTCCATCTCCTTTTCCCATTTTTTTTGCTTCTTCATTTCTCTTTATGCCATTTTATTTTTATCGACTAAAAAGTGAGATCGCTATCCAGAATTATCGGGGTTGACCATGTCGATACTAAAGCTTTGAAAATCGTCGAAAAGGACAAAAAGCAATAAAAAATCATAAAAATACATATGAAAATAGTAGCGGAGAATCCCTCCGACCAGTCAGCATCGATCGAAGAAAATGGTGCGTGATTCGCATAGCAGAACAAATGCGGAAATTTGTAAAATCGAACAAATCCTTTTTCTCTGTGACAAACAAGATTTATCAGATTCTGAGCGGGGTCGCGTGATCCATCAAAATTTTATAAACTGCTACCTTTTCCCTCAGTATGAAGAAAATCTTATTTTCGGTATTCTTTGGAAACGACCCTTGAAGAAATATTGAAAATTATAAAATTCTCCAAAATTTTTACCAATCCACAAAAGGTTCCGATTCACTTCTGTTCCCTTGACGATTTTCCAACCAATTTTATACGCAAGTTTGTGCTTGAAAAAATCCACGATTCTCTTTCATCTTTTTTGTAAATAAACAATCCACCATAGTAATTTCGTTCATGAGTACAGATTGCTTCGTTAATATCAAACGAGTCCTTTGCTTCGAGCAGCTGTAATACGAAAAATCTTTCAGTCATATCGATCGCAAAAGTCGAGACTTACCGAACTCTTCCCAAAGAAATTCGCACATTAAATATTCCGATAATCAGTAATGCATGTATTATGTGTCAACGTACTGTATAGATTTTTTTTTCGAGGTAGAGTGGAGCTCTCTGTTCAATGAGATTACGTGCACGTACCGATATAACGGTCAAGGGATTATGTGGAGAAAGTACTTCGCGACCGATGAAGCGTCCTTGTGATCACGAGAAAGAGCTTTTTGTTTCGTCGAGATTTTTGTACTTTCGACCAATATTAACCCTTCGAGTGCACACTGGGTCTTTTTGACCCAAAAACATTTTCCGTCGCCGATTATATTCGGCATTTGATGGCAACGAATGTTTTGTCATTTAATTTTTGTTTTCGTCAACAAAATTAAATAAAAAAGTAGGAAAAGCTTAGAAAAAAATGATATTCATTCCGACAAATCAGGCGAGAATGAAAACGACAAAAAACTGTAGATTTTCCTTTGGTGATTAATTTTTCATAGACGCGTTCAAATTCAAACGATTGAGAAACGTTCGTTGGTTGACAAAACTTGGCAGATGTTTCGAAAGACGATGATTATTTTCGTGGAACTTTTCTGCTTTCATGGGTTCGATAAATAATGCGAAAGTTGGATGCAATAGAAGTAAAAATAAACGTGAAACGTAGTGGTAAGTTTTCTCGATATTCGCAGCTCATTCTTAAAGTTCGTAGAACTTGGAGCAACGCGGATCCATCGGAAAGAGTGATCGTGGGCAGATGCTTTTGGCGATGTTCTCTCAAGCGATTCGAGACTTTTCGGGATAGTGCACTATCGCTTTTTTCTCCATTTTTTCTTCGCGGAACTACAGCACAAAAGGAAAATTATGTGTGTTACGTATATAAAGGCGTTTTGGAGAAGGTTCGCATTTCCGTTATTCTCCATCGATCCTACGAACTCGCTAGCAAAATTCTTTCCTCGGCGAAGAATATACACGGGAAAAAAAACGCATCACGAACTTATTCCGGGATTATCTTCTGATGGAAAAACGACGTCACACTGTTTCTTTATCTCTTATATTCCATTAAGACGAGAAATTCGCTTCTCGAGGCTCCATTTTCTCCAAACAGCGAAAATCTGCTCGGAGTAAATCGACGCAAACATTGAGCACATGGCGTTGAAGCTTTGGAGAAAGAATCTCGACGTTCGAAAGGAATGTAAAATATAAATAACTTGGAGGAACGTAATTATGGTTTTTGCATTCCGAGATGGAATTTCCGTTTTTCTATTACAAGTAAATAAAAGTGCCGGCGGCTGGGAAGCTGGAAATGTGGCAACGATTTCTATGGAAACATTTGATACGTCTGAATTACATTTGGATAGAAATACGAGCTCGGTTAGTTCGGGAGCTCGATTTTCTTGCTGTTGACTGTGGCAAGTCCAAACGTTTTCGGATAAGCTTTTGCCAATAGTTCTCGCTGAACAAACGTATCGTTTGCGAGACACAAAGAGCATACGCCATACACGGTGACGTGTCCGAGGGTAAAGGGCGGGACACCGAGGTGAGCGAGATTCTTTTCTTCCACTCGTTCCTTGAATTCTCGGGGATGAGTGATCGGCAAAGTTGCCTCTGGCAGGCGATTTCACATTTCTGAGCTTCCCGAGAGACTTTCATAAACCATTGCATATCTCGGCTAACCTCATCGTCACGAGTGGAATGAGCAAAAGAGATGAATTACGGTTGCGGAGGTGAAACCGTACGGGCAAAGGTAAGCAGCACGGAAAAGAAAAATCGCAAGGCCTTGAAACTGGCCGAAGCGTGTGAGGTAAAAAAAAGAAAAGAAAAAATCACAAAAATTTAAGGAATTGAAAATAATGTCACGAGCGCGAAGAAAAGGAGGAACCGAGTCGGACATTTTATGGCAAGAAAATGAGTACAAGGACCTGTTGAAGTAAAGAGTGAGGATTCGAGAAATGTTGTGAAATTGAAACGATTCCGCCACGTCCACGTCCCCAGGAGCAAATTACCAAAGCAAAAAGGAAGCGAGAGGAAAATTTTCGGGGAAGGGAAACATCCCACATGCATTGTGTGCAATATTCAGGAGGGAACTCGATCGCACGGGGAGTTTGGTAAGTGTGGGATGTGCAAGGACAGATAAAAACTTGATGAAAGAAAAAAAATCTACGCAGAATAAAGAGGGAGTTTTGAGGGGTCAAAGAAATCCTTTATATGCCGAAGATGAAGAGGGTGAGAAGTAATATGAGATGGAAAATGCCTTATGCGCGAGGAAACCTAGAAAGAGACATGTGAATGTCGCGGCTTGACGACACTTCCGGGGCAAGGGTGGAGCGATAGAGGAGAGAGGGCGAAAACAGCAGAGATTTCGTTATGATCAGCAGTCCCCCTTTCCCTGCCCCGAGGGAGACACGCGTAACATTGATTCCCCGCAGGAGATAACTTGCTCCAACTCTCGTGGGACGTAGCATTAACCTTTCTAAATTCTCATCACACCGTACCAGCTGGAGAAACAATTTCTTGCACTCATACAAAAAACACGAAAACACATTATTTCTTGTCGATGATTTTAAGTTTTTTCTTCATATTCATCAAAAAAAAAAATTGTATAAAAAAAAAAAAAGGCGAACCATAACGTTCAACATTGAAAGGAATAAAGTCGAGAATAAGGAAACGATAAAAAAAATTATCCCCAGCTCGAGTGTAACCGGAACAACAAGAATTTTCTCTGCAATCTTCTTTTTTCAACTCAGTACTTTTTTACGTTTCTTACCCTGGGTTTTGTTTGTTTCCCATGGAAATATTCACACAGGCTGGTCCAGAAGAACACGCCCAAGTTGAGTAAACCCCACAACTTGTCGAATTCCCAACAATCCGTCATGTTCCTCTGCCATGTATCATCTTCGGGGTCTCAAGTTTGGCACATGACCCACCCTGTAATTAGGATGGGAAGTAGGAAAAGCTTACCAAACGCCAAGGGATCACTGTACCGAATAATTAAGGGCTCATGAATGCATCGCAAACGTCGCAGACACGATGATCAGTTGTTCGAATATCTAGAGGGTTTTGGAACGAGCTGTAGATAAGTATCCGAAATATAGACATGAATATGCGAGAGAGAGAGAGATCCGTAAAAGTGTGAGCTGCAACTGAGAGCTTTGGCTTGTACGGAGGATTCTTAAGGCAGTTCGTATGCTTTTCTGTATGGATGTAACTTTGAGCTCGTAAGTACGTAGCGTAAGGACGAAATGCTACCGGATTTACTGCGGTAATAAAGCCACGGAAAGCTACAAGCTCTCTGCATGATGCGATGCATCTACTGTCCTTATTCAGTATCATCGGTATATAGACATTTAACGGCGACGCATACGCACGTGTGCAAATACACACAATAAATCACTCGATGCTTACATGAGCAACAACTTCAGTCCCGGAGGATTCTGCTCTCTCTCTCTCTTTCTCTCTTTCTCTCTCTCTCTTCCAGTCATTCCACGTAATCCACATGAATGTGAGTAATACTGGCTGACGTGATCCGCTTTCCATGAATACGAAATTTAGATCTTTCCGGTGAGTTAATTATCAGAGACTCTCTCTTCGGAGTATATGCAACCGCGAGGAGACTTGTCTCTCTCTTCGGTTCATCCTGCGTTGTACGCTCGAAATCGCACACGTTGTCAGGGTGATCCGGATCAGTACGAGTAAAAGGCTCTCTCACTTATTAGTCCATGACAAAAAAATAACGTGGCAAATGAATTGATCCATTAAGGAATTTGTTCATATTTCGTGAATTTTAATTAACAAGAAATTTTACTATAAAGCTGGGGAAATTCTAGTGGAATTGAAAACAAACGGAATAAACTGTTGTAAGCTTTTACAGGCAGCTGCGTGACAAAGATTTAACCTGAAAACTTGCTTAATAACTCTGTTCAGAATGCCCACGAGCTGTGGAAGATTGTTCAATCGTTTAGATTCGATTTCAATCTCAATCGGTTCCATATATAAATAATGTATGTCTCGGAACGAATAGACGGAGGGAGCAGCAGAGGGAGCGAGAGGAAGTAGAGACCAGAAGATACCTACGAGGCAAAGGAATCTCTTCGGTAGCTTTGACGATGGAAATTCAATCGAGTCGTCCTTCCGAATAAATGAGTTAATGGAGTTTGGTGAACGATAGAAGCCAAACTCACGTGCTCGTGCACCACCGGACTCTCTGTCTGCTACTGTGTGTCTCGTAAAATGTATCTACGTGTGTATCTCATGATGGTGTTCGCGAGCCAGTATCGTCGAGTGATAAGGTTGATAACGTGCAAAGCGTTCTTACTCTCTCCCTGCGATCCTCGTCAGCATTGCGAGGTTAAACGATAGTTTACACGACACATGTGCGCCGTTATCGTCATATTGCTAATACGAAACATACTCATTTTCCCATTTTTAGATATTATAGCTCCCGCGCACACAATCTGTTTCCCTAAGACACAAAAATCCCAGTTTCGAGCCTTCAGAATCACAAAAATCCCAACAACAAAAAGATCGTGGTCCAGAATCTCGTTCCAGATACAATTTGCTAAACAAAAAACTTGAAAACTTCGTTTTTCGAAATTTAAGGCTCAAGAACAACATTTTTCCCTCTGATCGTTGCAAACGGTACAAAAGTGTGAGTACAGGTTTGTTCGAAATATAAAGCGAGATTTGGAACGCTTATCGCACTCTCCATTTATTTGTACGTGTCATTGGGAAAAATCGAAAAAAGGGCGTAACCCGAACATTTTATCGTGCGCAAGAGAATGTCAGTTACGTCCTTTCGTTTCTCGACAATCAATGTGCTCGCGAATATATATAATGAACGTTCCTATCGACCGCCCCACATGCCCTTCCCCTGCTGCTTCACTCGGCCGCTCTCTTGTGTGTCAAACTACACCGATTCAGGCTCCGTCTCATATACACCGTGTCATATGCACATGTTTGTGTGCATGTTAGCCTGTTTTATACATACGTGTGAATACATATGGAAATTGCCATTGAAGGTGCAACAGTAGCGACCCCTTGTTCCGAGTAACTTTATAATCTCTTCAATATTATATCCTCGGTACTCTAAGTTTTGCGTCATAATGTTTTTCGGTCCACCGACTCTATTTTCCACTCACCCATATGGGACGCCCAGCAATATGCTCCGAGGATTAAATTCAGCACGACAGTTGGTCCTCGTATCGAAAGAAAGCAGAAAATCAAATTAAAACCAAAATAAATTCAAAAGAGTAGGAAAATAAAAATATTGGAGTTTTTTGAACGTCGAATTTCGCAGCCGAATATTTAACAGCCAAATTATGAGAAAGTGCAGAAATAATGAAGAAAAAAAATCAGTTTCTAGACGGTGGTACTCCCTCAATTAAATATTGACGAGAAGTGAGGCGCACGAATTGCCCGAATCCAAAAGAAACCCCGATTACGAACTGTCCCTGGCACTGAAACTTTTTCCTACACGAAGGCTCAGTTTATGCTTCGTTGTTTTTTTCTTCCTTCCATGCACAGCTCGGAGTCGAACGACCAAACATCGTATATTTCATGCTCGTTCCCCGCATGACATAATCGGCCAAAGTTTATAGCGAGATTTCCTTTTCCTGTGTTCTCCACGGGATATATATGTAGAGGATGTTCCGAGTTGATTTTTTTCAAGCCCATATATTGTGGAATCTTTCTCGCTTGTTCTCGTCGAGTGAAGCGAAGGAGGAAAAGCCTCGAGGCACGCCGAACAAGCGGCGGTTTTCCAACGAGTTCAACTTCTTGATGAAATTCAGAGCCGACCCCCACTCCCTTGTTCCCATGGATCTTACGGCGGTGCCTTTTTCTCGTGGATATGAGATAAGAGAGGAAAAATGGCACGGCGTTAAGGACGGAAACGAGCCAAAGGAACAAAATCCTCCGAGGAAGATGGTGAACAAAAAAAAATGTAAAAAATAACAAAAAAGCCCAGGAGGCGAATAATAAAAAAATAAAAATAAAAAATAAAACAGGAGGAAAGAAACGAGGGCGAAAATGTGAGCAAGCTTTGCCTACACGACCCACCGTATCAGAGACCGCAACGATGTACGCTCGAAAAAAAACACACACACACACACACACAAAAACTCCTCCAAAGAGATAAAAGAAAAAGGAAAAAAATAACTGTGTGTCCAATGCCTCGGGGCATTCGATTCTCTGTACACGCCTCTCCCTACCCATCGCACCTTGTTTTCGCTCTCTCCGTTTTTAAACAACATACATACATATATTTATGTCAAATGAGCCAAAAGCTCATTCAGCCACACGACCAATACCGATTAGCACCAGTTTTTTTTCCTTCCGCTTGTTCTCTCTCCCAATCCTCCCCTTAATTTCCACTGTGTCATTACCGAACGAATTCCAACACAATAACCGATTTCAGCTCAAAAAGCTTTTCAATCGTATGTTTGGAATTTTATCGACAATCAGATTTTATTGTGTTTTTCATTTTTATTTTTGTACGAGGATTAATCAAAATTTATTGGCTGTCGAATCGCGATTCATGCGACGATGAAATTGGATTTTGCGAGAGCATTTTGCTCCCGTGATCGTCCCAGGCATGGACCACGAATCAAGCTTTTATCGAATTTGTTTTTTAAATGGAGTGGGTAATATATAAAAAGTTTTCTGGGAGACCCAAAATTTGTGGCTTTTTTTGACAAATGTTTTAGTGTCATCCGTAGTTTTGGGTTTTTCCCGTGCAGATTGTTCTCTCAATCCTCTGAATTTTGTCGAGCTTGGCTCGATTCTTTCTTCCTTTTCGTTGACAAGCGTAGCCCGCTCGCTGCTGCCTTCCATAATGGCCGCAGCACGAGGAGCTTTCTTTTACTCGAGCACGTAAAATCTCATTTTACTATCGCGACGGCCTTGACCGTCTGGAGGATAAACGAGAGCCGATGACAGAATAAAAGAAATTTCATTCAATCTTTTGATGCACGAGTCGAACGATCTCCTTGCCCCTTTTTCCGCCCCCTAGAGCCAGTCACTTCAGTCTGAATTTATTGAAATTGGAGAAGAAAAAACATGGAAGATTTTCAACGTTTCATTCCATTTTTGTTCTCATCGAATTTTTCAGGCTACGAACGCTGTTTTATTTTTAAACCGAGAAGTGGGTTTCGTTGTTTAATTATTGATGAAACACGCGTCTGGAATTCACGTAACGCACGATTCATGTAAACAAAGCTCTAATTTCCGCCTCCCATTAATTGTTATTTCATAACCGATCCATTCAGTTCATTAGCAGAGAGAAATTCTCGTTCGCAATGCACACTGGACGGAATTAATTGAACTCATCGAAAACATTGGTTTATGTAAACGAATTCGTTACTTAATCAAGAATATCCAACATTTCAAGTCAATTGTGTTTTTCACTAAAACCAATTTCATTCCGAAAGGTCATTAAATTATCAAAGTTCAGAAAAATGTTCTAGGCCCAAATGTACGCGAAGAAAAAATTATACAAAAGAATTTCCATGACATCGAAATTCCCTGATTTTCCCACATCGTCCCTCCGACAGATTTGAGCAAAAACCCAGAAATTTTTCGTTTTAAATTAAAAGAAAAATGTCAAAATTTGACGACAGATGTCAAATACGAACGAAAAATGACGATGTCTGTGCTGAAATCCTTTAGAGGGACGACGTGGTCCCGGAGGAGATCCCAGTACTTTTTAATATCATTTTTGCTCCTAGAACAGTTGGTTGCATCGTGACAGCCAATTCGGCATGTCGAATAAGAGAGGACGCTTGCAGCAACGCTCAACTGTTGTAATTCTAGGCTGACCACGCCCATTTCTACGTCCTGACTGGTGGTATTGGGCGCGCCATTGATTGATTAGTAGCTGGTGAACGATCTATCGGACAAAATAATGGCTAATCACTTTTCTAGTCAGAACTTAGCAATCCAACTGTCCTTTCGATAGTTTGGACTCGATATTTATAACAAAAGTGCACGTGAATAGTTTACACTTCTCGTTACGGTTTCCGTGGATATATATATATATATGTGTGTGTTTATATACGTGTGGCTGTCGGGCAGACGGAAACTCGTGATTTTATCACGTTGGTATATAATTCTCTCGAACGGAGTTAGCGGGAGGGTACGAGCTCGGTGTACTGCCGGCATTGGGGGAGCGTGATGTTGCGGCCAGCACATATTACACCGTGCATACTAAACCCATTCGTTCAAACGCGTATATATGCTCGGACTCTGGAGGTTTCGCAGCAGCAGCGGCAGGGAGAGTTGAGCGGCGAGAGAATGAGAAAGAGAGAGCGCGTCACGGAGAAATTTCCTTGCCGGAAACTGAAATCGGCACTTTAGCCACTAGCGGGAAAGTGTGCGCAAGCCTTTCTGGTGCAAACTATAGTTCTGGGAAACACATTTGCCAGACGGAGCTTGGGGAAAGTCGGGCAAGAGAAACACATGCATGAAGATCAGAACTGGGTTATATTCCTCGTGGAACTTTTAATCATCAACGCCAGGTTTTTTTTCTGTTTAAGGAGATGAAGCAAAAAAAAAAGAAAAACACTTTTTTATGGTCCTCATCATATTCGCATGCACACACGTGTGCGAAAAGCGAATAAAGCGGGACAAGGGGCTAGGAAAATTGTGTGGAAAACGAAAGTAACACAAAAAACACTGGCACGAATAAACGTCGAGATAGATTTCCGAATGCCTAAAGGAAAGGAGACAAAAGAGCGGGCTGGGCTTGCGGCAGAGGGTGAGGCAAACGATTCTCGGCAAAATGACTCTGGGAACAAGTTTTCGCATCGTTGCTTTTCTCTAAAAGTCTCATTCTCTTGTTATCCAGGCTCCCATCGTTTTCATTCTTATTCTCGTTACATTTGCCTCTTCCACTGTCATAATCATAATGTCTATGCAGGGTGTCCTAAAAAACTCGGCCTCCTGGCTCTCGAACGGTATCGATTCGACGGTTTCACCTGCAACAGCAATCGTCTGTGATTTTCTCAGACGACGTTGCTCGGTTAACACCCGTCGATCGAGCGATCGATAACGCCTCCAGCCGAGCGTCTCCACAGAACCGTCGCTGCTGTGCATTCGCCCAAAACTCACTCAAATGACTTTGAAGACACTTTGTACATTAGGCTCGCACGAAAATTTGTATGAAACTTAAAATTATTCGTGCTTCTGTATTCTCGGAGAGTTTGTCGCTTGAACGAGTAGGAAGAACGAAAAAGCTGCTATGGTTGACACAGTGTACACGAACCTCGTCTCCATTGACGAATATCTCACTGTGTTTTGAAAAACGCGAAGTGAATAGCAATGGATTCAAGCCTCGGTGCACTCGTGCAAGGAAACTCGTAATCTGTCCGTATATACACGCGTTTTGAGCACATTCAATTATGAAGATATCCAGACGAGAGAGAAAGAGAGGAAGCGAGGGTTGAAGAAACTAAGAGTGACAGCGCAGGCGAAAGGAAACTGAAGGTGTGAAATTTTTATTCAAGGACTTTGGATCACGAAATCAAAATATTCAGAATTTGATAAAATTTGGTAACAACGTTCTATGGCATCGAGTATGGAAACGTACATTTTTCAACTCCATGCTTATCCACATGAACTTTAGTGTTCAATTACTCGAGTACCACGAGGTGGAAAGATCTAAAAAAAATTGTATCGTCGTTCAAATTATTAAGAAAATGTAATTACCAAATTTTTTTTGAAATTCCTTTATATCTGTTTGAAATTTTTTATGTTTTTAACATGGTTTAGCATGGCAACATCGTATCTTCGTGATCCAACTTCCTTAAGTAGGTCCAGAGTTCGCAAGCAATGTCGCAAGTCTTTTGCTCCGCGCCGGCATAGCGACGATTTTCCGCCAGTTCCCACATCCTGAACAACGCGTTGACGAACTCTGTCAACAGGTTCACGTGCGAAATTTATGAGTTTAAAAAACAGCGAGGCGATGGTTGCAAGCAGCGCGTTATTCTTTTTCTCATTTTGTTTTTCCCGAGCCCTGACCCTACGCACTGGAACGCAGTAACTGCAATTTCATTTGACAAGCAAGCCACGGCGGTCCTTTGTCACCGGTGAACCGACGCCCTTTCTGTCTCTGTTTTTCTCATGAGCCTGCGGGGGTGGCATTATTCCAGCTCGGCGTTAACGCTGTTGGGGTCGTTGGCACACAGTGAGTGCGATTTTTCAGTGCGTGGGTAGGAGGTTAAAAAAAAATGAGAGGAAATATACAAGCGAGAGGCTGCCGGGGGCAACGGCTTTGTTAAACATGTTCTGGGCAAAAAATGCTCAACAACCAATTGATCAGGTCAATTGTAACCAGATCCAGGATTCACCGAGAATTCAGTGGTTATGCAAATATTCAGTCAGACACCGTTTGACCCCCGACAAGACGCAGGAAGGGGAGACTCGAGTTTCCGGAATAAAACGAGCACAAACAAAAGGTCTGGATGGATGATAAATGGATTTTGCAGGCTGGGGATGAACGACAAAGCTGCCAGCAAGTCGTCGAATGTGTAGAGCACACGAAGTTCATTCGAGAAACAAAATGACCTAAAAAATTGGCTCCCGATCAATGATCTTGAGACACGACGAACGGAAGGACAAAATATATTCAGTTTTGTCGACTTGATTCATCAACGATCGATAAACTTCACCATCGATCGAAAAAAAAAGGAAAATTTGATAGAAAAGCACGAAATTTGCGAAATTCAGTAGAATCAGTAGTAAAAATCGTGTTTGGTCAGACAAAGCCGTGTCACTGGAATCGAGCCACAGTGGGACAATGAAGGAAACACGGCAAGAGTCTTCACGAGTGAGCGTGGAAAATTCATTAATTATCGCAGTTGAGACACTACCCTCCGCTTTTAGACACCTGTTTGGCCCCTAAGTGAACGTGAAAGGAGAGAGAGCACCGCAAGAATTATCGTGGTGAGCTGCGTGAGGCATATAATTAGTAGATTGTAAGGGCTGAACCAACCAAGGCGGAAAAGCTTGGAAGCTGTTGGCAAACATTGCCTCTATCTAGGACGTCGCTCCAGTTGGAAAGATTTGCCACTGCGACCGACTACACTCTCCCCCATATTCGTATATACATATCGCCTTCCGTGTGGCTGGCACATGGCAACCAGCGAGAAGATACATCACAGAAAATCTGCTCCCGAGGCCATGGAGCATGCATAACAACGGCAAGAAGAAAGCTACCACGCCAGGCTGCGAAATCAACGAAACTAGACGAGGGAAGTACGCCCAAAACCCACGTGAAGCCAATCCGATCATGCCACGAGGACTTCCCACGTGCATGTTTTCGTCCTTTGACGTCTTTACTTCCTCGAAATCCATTCACCATATACTTTTCATTCAATAAAACAGGGTCCAGAGATTTCCACACATCGGAACAACATTTTGAGTGGAAATTTGGAAAAACGAATATTTACGAAAAACTGAAAACGAGGAATCAAATTTTCAGCCTCTTCCCTTAAAAAAAAATTTGATTAACGTCACGTAAAATTATTATACTAAATTCTACTAATTAGCGAATTTCTCAGTGACGAGTTTTTCCTCCTCTTATTGAAACAGTACGTGGATATTTATTTATCCTCGTACAGTATTTCTCTGCGATTCACGTACGTGGTTTTGTCTGTCATATTACACATTTACGTTTACGTTCATCCTTCTCCTGCTTTCTCACTCTTTTCCTCTCATATGTGTTCTGTTTCTAAGCCGAGGCAAGTACGCTTTCCTCATATCACAGTCTTGTGGCATACGTCGTCGTTTTGCTTACAAAGTTACGCCGCAATCTCCGAGCCAGTGCTCCGACATACGCTCTCGGAGAGGAACAGCAGGGTAAATAGAAAACGACGGGAGATGTAGCTCCTCGCGGTGCAGAGTGGCGCGTGAGAGAAATGTTTGGTACAAGGAGAATAAACAAAAGAAACCATAGCAAGTATTCCCGATGGGAAAAATCATGCCCAGGATATTAAATCCGATACCCTCGACGTACGTGAAGATGTTTTCATCCTTTGAATTCCAATTTTTGGTCGATCAAAAACTTTTGATTTAATTTTTACAAAAACTGTTCACGCCTTCGGATTTTTCGACTTGGATTCCGAACATTCGAGTATTTTTTCGTCGTTTCTGATGGAATCGCCGAAATCAGCTAAAATTTGTACGAGTTGGTTTGACGTTGGGTCGCGGTTGATGCAGAAATTCCGACAGAGCTCGATCAGGTTTAAATCAGTTTCGGGAGCTAAATTTATTGAAATTCCATCAAATCTATTTTCGCCTTGTACTTAAAATTTAAACGCATGCACATTGATGCCCTTTCGTACGTCCACACATAACCGCACGTATGTGGCGACGAAGGTTTTGTGGAACAATCACAATGATATACAGAACGTCATACCCGCACGTGTCTTATTGAGGTTCGATTTGCTCGAATGCCTGTGGTCGCCCAAGGAATTCCATTTGGCGAGAGGGATCGATGGGAGGGATCAAGGGATCTCACAGGCAGAGATTTTCTGGCTTGGTCCTTTTTCCACAGCAGGTTCCATTTATTTATGCGTGTGTGTGTGTGTGTGGATGAGAGCGAGAGAGATTCTCTTTAGAAACGATATCGAGGAGAAATAGAGCCAAATAACGTGAGAAAATCGAGACTAAAATTTTTATTCCCCCGCGGACTATATTTCGACGGAGACAATCGAAGCGAAGGAATGCCAAACGCGTCGCGTCCATTTAGATTTCCCAATTTTTTCGAACCACCAAACAATTCCACGTTTTTTAGTGCTCTGTTTTGATTGATTTATTTTTCTTGCGATCGAGTGATCATTCGCGAATTCCCGGTGTTGAAAAATGAAATAATCTGCCACTTTTTTATGCGGTCGGATGAACGAGCGATCGGTATTTTATTTAGTATCGGTCTGCGATAAAAATCACTCGACTCAACACACAAAATTCCTGCCCCCGAAATTGAAACTTGACCGAATCTATCAACCTTCATATTTCTACTTTGCTGTGCGATTAAAAATTGTCTAATGAGTTGCCAAGCAAGCGTGCCGCCGGGACACAATCAAGAATAATTATTTCATCAACGTCTCTCAATGAAACTGACCATTAAAGGATAGAAACGCTATCATCGTCGTTCTCGGGCTTCCGGTATCGAACCTTCAGTCTCCCCGGTTATATATCAATATTCTCACTACATCTATCTACACAGACATATATGAAGCATTCATATTGGTATATTCTGCTGTCGGTATATGCCTAAAATCGGGCGGTTTGCTTTCAGCATAGTCTCGAATGCAATCAACGCTCTAGGGGATACACGTATATGAGGAAGGACTGGTACCTGTAAAGCAATCGGTATATAAGCGCGGTTAATATGGCCATTTGAATGCATGGGCTGGTTGGATGGAGGCTCGTTCGGCTCGCACCCACTATCGACGTTGCAACACGACGAAACAATGCCCCACCTCTGTTGGTCTTTTTTTACGAGCCCTCGCCTTGTCTCTTTCCAAGCATGTAGCTGTTGGCCATTGGGATGACACCCTGCAGCCAGCATCCCTGTTTTCGGTCCTCTTTTCGACCCGCAGTGCGCTTTGAATAAATTTCTTTTTTACTGCCAAACGAAAAATGGCTCAAAAATCATTTCATTCATTTTATCAAACTCGATATCAATAACGCATCGAAAAACGACCGTCAACCATGCACATCACTCTTTACAATCGCGGCTTCGTTCCATTTCGTGTTAATGAATCTTTCGGAGGTGCTCGACAGTCTTGTGCGTTTTCACTATCGAAAAATTTCCATTATTTTAAGTGGAAATCGCTGAATAGAAAATGTCCTTTTTGTTTTTCTAATCAGCCGCCCATTCATGCATTTCCGTATGTTTCCTCCTGCTGGATAAACGTGAATGCGAATGTGTTTCGTACGATATCTCAGGGCGATGCTTCCGCCAACTGTACAACCCAATCGCTCAGCATCCAAACTATATAATCGTCTGCGAATAAGTGCAACTAAAAAAGCAATGAAAAACGACGCTCTCCTATTCATGATCCACACCGCGTCTCTGTTCCTTCTCGGACCTTTTGAAATCAACTCTACACACAAACATACACTCGTTTACGTTACATGTTTATATACATAGATACATCATTGTGCTTCATGAACGGCCTTCGCTTCTCATCGACGCTCTTATTACTTTTTAGCAGGTCGTATGCACGCCTGTGAATGCATAACGAAGACCACATATGGGTGGGTCGATTTGGGAACTGGGAAACGTCGACTCGAATTTGAAGCTTCTCGCGATCGTTTGAGCTCAACGTTTTTTTTTTATTCGATTATCGATCTTTATCGGGAAAGAAAAAAAATCCTCGAAATATCTGTCTCTAAAAAAAAAACTGCACAGCCGAGACAAAATGTTGGTTTTGAGATGAAAAAACTCGATCATGATTCTCCGACGATCGAGATAAAAAAGGAAACTTTTAGCAGAACGAACGTGGCAGGGACTGCACAAAAAAGAGCCTGCGTTGGAATTTCGTAAAAATCGTCGTGACCCAAATTACAAAATAAATTCGTGTTTTAACGAACATGCGCGGGGGGAATAAAAAACGAGGCTTTTTCATCCGGAATGCCCCATATATGCGAGCTTTTATGTGGGTCAGAGCCGGTCGTTTTCGCGTGCATTTGCGGAAAAGACTCGTTTCCCGCGAGCTCTCACACGTACACGTTCGCCTATGAACGTTTAAGGCTAAGCTGGAAACGCGTTTTTCAGCCGATGTATCGCACAATCGTGTTTTACACAAATGCTCCACGTAGGATTACATAGCAACGTCCAAACGCTCTCACTCCACTCGCTCCTCTCCTTTTTATCTTTTTTCTTTTTATTTACATTTTTTCATTTGTTACAATAAGAAAAAGTTTCATATGTTTTGATAAATAATGGTCTTTCCTGTCACAAGTAGATTTACTATTTCATTTTAGCTCTCTTAATACCAACGAAGCATTGCCCCTTCATAAATAATACGTTACAACGATATTGCGCTGTATTCAATTTGGAGAAAGTGCCAGGCAAGCTAGAAATATTTACGCAAAAAAAAAAAAGAAAAAAATCAAATACTAAAATTCGAAAATCTATGGCAAAGTGCAATTTTTAAAAATCGTTAGTAATCACGTCCCGAAAAACCGTGAATTCGAGTCGATTCATTTGTTTATTGGATCTTCCCAATAGCGTGTAGAATTTTATATGAAACGGAGTCTTCAAAATAAAAAAATTTTAAATAAAACAAATATTGGAATTCAAAAATTTATAGCGATGTGACATTACGAAAAATCGTTGATCGTCACAATTTACGAAAAACCGTAAATTCGAGTCGATTGATTTGTTTATTAATTTTATATGAAACGGTGTCTGTTGTAGAAAAAATCCTACGACACCAAATCACGAAACAGTTGAAAACTCTATTTATGCGAAAGAATAACAAAAAAAAAAACAAATATTGGAATTCAAAAATTTATGGTGATGGGCAATTATGAAAAATCGTTAATATTCACAATTTACGAAAAACCGTGAATCGGGGTTGATTCATTTGTTTATTAAATCTTTCCGATGGTCGTGTAGAATTGTATTTGAAAAAGTGTCTGTTGCTCTTGCGTTGAAAATGTTAATTCGAGCTGTCGTCGAATGGAAGTTTCCTCTTATTCGAACAACATTTCGTTTCGCGAAACAAATGAATCCTCGTGACATTGAATATTAACGCGATGAACATTTTCGGTCCGAAATACTGGCGAAAATTTGTTTGCAGTGTATGAAATGGTTGACGACGGGATAATAGGCTCGACAAAAATTTATACGTGACAGCGAATTACTGTGGACGGACGTTGGAAAAAGGAGAAAGTGATTAAACGCTCGGGGGAATGAAATTTTTAGTTGCTACACTTTTTTCACTCGCGCAGGCAAAAGAGCAGGAAATTGATCGTATTTCTATCATGATAGTATAAAAATTGCGCGTAACGAAGCTGCGTGACAATGTATGCACTCAGCCACTTATTCGTTCATTATTCAATAACGAAATTTGTATCTCCGTTACTATCATTATTCATTATCGTCACTCGAGATCCACTTTTTACATCGCAACTCGATCTATTATTCCTGTCTCTGGCTCCATGCACTAAAACCCGATTTTCGTGGTTCATAAAGTACGCGGTCACCCAACCAAGTACTGTCCTCGATCGAGGCTTGCGTGGGAGCGATAAAAAAAATGGTGACGAAAAGACGAAATCGAGAACGTGCAGCAGAGCACGTGCTGACTTTCCTTTGAAAATTTGTCGTCGAGTCGCCAGGGCATCTCTTCATTAAGATGGCTATCGTTTCGTCAATCTTGTTTTTTCCATATCTGATAATCATCACGTAGTATCATTATTTTATTGTTATTATTATCCGCAATGGATCTCCTCAAAGTTTCACAGTTTCTTTTGTATTATTTGTAAATAAATAATGAACACGAAAGTTGTCGTAATTTTTGGGTCTAAGAAAAAAATAAAGCGATGAAGGCTCAACGAATTTTCGTCTCACATTTTCTTTTTTTTCGTCGGTTTCGTTTAATCCCTGGAAATCCATTGTTATTAAGATCCTAATTTATGAGACTCGAAATTAATTTTGTACTACTCGTCGCAGGGAGCTAGTATGAAACTCGTGACAGCGATGGGGGACAAGGAAAAATTGCCCGTCCGAGAGAATAAAAGTTATGTTGCAGAATCGCTGAGAACACTATTTTAATTTTTTTCTTTATCTTTTTCTGGTTTTTTTTTTTTTNTTTTTTTTTTTTTTTTTTTGTGCCAAGAGCCAAAGTTTCGCGACAATCAGCCGAGAGTCTCCGCTGAGAAAAGTTTTCTAGTCCGGAGATCTCGGCTCTCGAACTTTAATGGGCTCAGCTCCCGGCCATCCTCTTATTGTCAGTCTTAAAACTCACGCGTTTACTCTTGTCTCTTTTCACTCGAAATTTCAAGCCCACGATTTATCGGAGCTCGCCAATGTTTTCGTCATCCATTATTTCACGTTAAAATGTTTAAAAAATCATAGAAAAAGTGACCATTTCGTTGATCTCGATCATAACGATGATTAATGCGAATAAAATAATTGTTTTTGTCACTAAAAATAACCGAAATTATACGGACACTCAACATTTATCATCGCAACCAAAAATGATATCTCGCCATTATTTATTGTTATAAAAAAATAAAAATAACATCGTGACAGTTGCAAATGTGTGATAAAACGTTCTTTAGTTTTTTTTTTTTTAACTCTTTCTCGGCAATTAATTTCTTTCCAATGATTAAAAATAAATTTTAAAAAATCAGAAAGAAGATTTTTTGCCTCTAGACCCAGAAATAAAAAAAACACGTAACCGCGAATAACGTTTTGCCAACCGTGAATATGAATATGTGGCGTTTTCGATTCCCTGACAATCGAATTTTGATCCAGTGATTTTTTGAAAACAAGATTTTCTGGCAAGGGAATTAGAGACAAAAAAATACACCATCACAAATAATCAGCTCTGTGAATGGGAATGTGTGGGATTCAAGCAAATATTGGATGTGGATCATTATTAATTCTGTTGGTTGAGGAAAATACTGGAAAGGGTGGGGGACAGTCAAGTGAGACAAATTCGCAGGGGAAAAATGGCACGTGCATGAAAATCGTCGATATGTGCATTATATAGCGAATGAACGAATGAAAATTACCTTCGCTCTCATCCAATTCGTGCGGCTTCAACGAGCAAAACCATTTTATCTCGCAAACACGTGTGATCGATTTTCCAACACCCACCTTCGCGAGTATTCACGTGGTTACAAAAAAAAACAGAAAAAAGTTGCAATTTATAGAGGCATCGAAAATAAATATAAAAAAAAAGTGAGTCTTATTTTCTCAGCTGGAAAATCCTCAATCGGTTTCGCCAGAATTATGCTTTGTTTACTATTTTTATCGCATCGTTTCATTCGCAATCGAGACAGCCGGAGGATCGCGATAGCTCGCGGATTTCGCGATGATATCGTTGCCGGTTCCAAAACGTGCACGAGACTCGATAAGAAAATTTCATTCTCCTCAAATAATTTCGACCATACAAAAAAAATAGTGACTGCAAATTAATGACAAAAAATCGGCTGAGGCTTTGTTTTTTGTCGTTCGTTCCGAGAGTTAAAATTCCAACTAAAATTCGACTTTTTTTTTTATAGCAAGAAAATGAATAGGAAGACGTTGCGTTATTTTTCCTTTTGTTACGACAGCCCCCATCCGGGCACGTGATAATAAAAAAGTTTTCAAGACTTTTCCGGCCTGAGTCACGTTTCCTCCGAGCCAAACGACTTTTGTACATGCGGCATAAAAATATTTATACACAATAAATATAAAAATATTGTACAAGGGAAAAAGGAGGCATGACGAGGAATTTGGAATCCTCGATGCCGGGCGAAAAGTTTCCCATTTTCAGAAAGCAATTCCGCGTTCACGCCCACGCCGAAACACTCTTTCCATTTTAACGAGTGTCTCGAATTGAGTTTAAAGACGAAAATATCGACCGCTCGATCCTCGATCCGGTGGCATTCCGCAACGAGAATTTCATTCTCATTCGTCGAGATGCCACCAACACGTGTCTTTTCTCTTCTTTACTAAAATGACTAATAAAAAGAAAGAAACTGGTTCTCCAGACGGATATCGAGAGACAATTACCAGCTGGAATACCGAGCAACAGCAAGACTCGAAATGTGGAAGAAACAGAGAGACAGCGAGGGCAAAAAGATTGCTGCGAGTATCTTGGGATATTCCCCTGACTTGTTAAAATAAAGTTAAGTCTCTTCTCGTCTTCTCTTGAGAATCAACTTTTCCGCTAGACGCGTCTGATCATTGTCAAGAAGTGTCGTGAGGACATGAGACAAATAAATAAACAAAGAGGAAAAAGTGTAAAAAATTCAAATTTTCTTCTGCATCTCGAAATGCTTGTCCCTCGAGTGGATTTGAGTTACTCGCTTTCTGGAATATGCCCATTCCTTCTCCAGGGATTTTTCAAATTACGTGTCAAAAAATTAATAAAATAAAAAAAATGTTAAAAAAATGTTGAAACATGATAAAAAATAAATGATGAAATATAATAAAATGAAAAAATCGAGAAAGCATAATTCTTTGTCACCAAAAATGAAATGAAAAATAAATAAATTTGAGCCGTTTTGAAAAATCGATCACAAAGTTTTGAGCATTATTTTTGCTCGTGTGCGATAATTGAAAAATGATCGAGTAAAATGTGCACCGTAAGTTTGAATTGGCCAAGAGAAATTGGGAGAATTTCGTATTTTAGGCGCGTCTGCCTCGTATTTTTTTATGTGGAAAGCCATTTTTTCATGGCTGTATTTTTTATCGTTGGGAAGTGATACGCCGAAAAAAGTTGCCAACGCAAGATAAAGATCGTACTTTTTCTTATAAAAAGACGTTTTCCTCTTCGCCAGTACGAAAGCCGTATTTTATTTGTATTTTTTTTTCTTCTTCTTCTTCTTTTTTATACGTCGATTGTCCAATAAATCGTTCCAAGTTTCAATAGTAACGCCAGCGTGTTGTATTTTTCTTTTTCAGTGGCTGCGTCTAAAGACCGGAAGAAAGGAAGGAAAAAGGCGAAGGAGAATATTTGGCCTATGCGTTGATCGAGGGAACGCTGCGAAGGGTTTGAAGCGGCGGGTTGGGGTTGTTGGACAAAGGATAGAAAGCATTCTCCCAGGGAATTTATCGATGGAGCCATCTTGATGTAAACGAAAATTGGTAGCTACGAGAGGACATTGAAAATATTTGAAGGTCAAGAGTACGCGGAGCTTGTTACTATTGCGGGAAATAGTCAAGAGGCGTTTTTCGCCGCTAGACACGTCAGGCTGAACCCAACGAGTCCAGGTGGTACTCCGAGTACCAGAACGTACCGTTTTGACGCCATTTCTCGAGACAAAAATCTCCAACAATATCGCGAAAAAAAAGGACGAGATCGACGACAGCAACGACCTCATCATCGACTTAAAAGTTGGACGAAGAGGAAGCGGAAGAAGACGATAACGTGCTGGCTGCTGTACGGAAATCGACAAGAACTTAGACCACCACCGCACCCTCCACCCCACGTGGCCGCACCACCACCTCATAAGGTATTTATTACCCTTTTTTCTTTCCATACCCTGCTCCGTCTTTTCTTTTATCAAACCCTATCAACAGCTAATCTCGTCCATGATTCAATTTTCGCTTGGAATTTCCTTTAACACGATGCTCTCTGACACTAATCCAGTTTTCATTTTTTCAACTTTGCGATTATGCATCGATCGATTTTATCGCGAAGCTCACGATTCATCGTCAGTACAAATTTCAACTTTCCCCACTTTTTCCAACCCCAAATTTGTCTTTTTTTCCTTTCCTCCTCGTAATCTTCGTTGTTCGATGAATTTTTTTCAAAAATTTTCACATTTCAGTCTGAAATTTTTCGCTCATTTCCGACTTTGTNTTTATCAAACCCTATCAACAGCTAATCTCGTCCATGATTCAATTTTCGCTTGGAATTTCCTTTAACACGATGCTCTCTGACACTAATCCAGTTTTCATTTTTTCAACTTTGCGATTATGCATCGATCGATTTTATCGCGAAGCTCACGATTCATCGTCAGTACAAATTTCAACTTTCCCCATTTTTTCCAGCCCGAAATTTGTCTTTTTTTCCTTTCCTCCTCGTAACCTTCGTTGTTCGATGAATTTTTTTCCAAAATTTTCACATGTCAGTCTGAAATTTTTCGCTCATTTCCGACTTTGTTTTTTCACTATTCTCGACAGGATTTTTTACTCCCGCCGTGCCAATCACATCTGGCCCGCATTGCCGCATGCTCCAGGTCCAGATTATCCGTTCCATCGAATTTCCATACTCGTCACCCCCCACTCCTCCGCGCCCTACCTTTATCCTTCGCGCACCCTGTATCCACCAGTGGATCAAATATTTGCGTTTTCCCGTGGGACGCAAGCCACACGAGCAGTTCGATACACGAAGCTTGCTCCCAAGTATTCCTTCCATACATCACATCGAGCTTGGATATTCCGAACATGCGAGTCTCGTGCACACAAGTATACTCTTCGAGACATTTATTCACCGTTGAAAAAATCAAAATTAACACGACACAAAGATTTCACAGCTTCCTCGCCACTCTCGAGTCCTTTTCCATGGTGAGACGATGGAAATGGCTGTTTAGCAACGTCGATGATATTTCCGACAAGTTGCCATGATTTTCTAAATGGTCAGAATTGTTTTTTCCATCCCAATCGCTAAAACGAATTTTTTCATATTTTTCGCAAATTTTCAAAATTCAGAACGCATGATTTTTGGAAAGATGTAGAAATCCATGATTTGGAGTTTTTATCGATAGATTACAACGAAATTTTAGTATTTTTTTGTCAAAGCTCATTATTGGAATGAAAAATGTAATTTCGATAATGAAACGCTCGGTTTTTGCAAAAAATTTGGATGATTTTGAAAATTGAAGAAATCCCTGATAAAAGGAAATTTTTAGCATTATTCCAACGAGACGAACTTCAGCGTCGTAGAAATTCTCTTTTTGTCCGAATATTGATGACGAATTTTTGGGAATTTTTCGGACGCAGAAATGAAGAGATCGCGGAGTATTCCGAGGGGAAAGGTTCTTGGTCTTTCATGGCTCTAATGCACCGCGTTGACAAAGTGTCAACCATTAAGACATCGCACTAAAGTGGCTCTGAAAAAAGTGTCTGGATGCGAAGTGATTAATATGGAGCGATAAGCCTCTGAGGACTGTCATCCTCACGCGTCCGATTGATTGTTGTACATAATTAAATATCTCGTGAGCGTTAGATCGAAGAAAAAAATGAGCGAGGACTTTTCTCTGCAGAATAGCAGGATCTGTCTTGCGATAAAAATTGGCCGGTACAATTCGAGGAGGCTGTGTGTATTTGTACGTATATTGCGAAACGGAGACGTTGACGAAGATCGAAAGCTTGGTCGCTGACGGATTTAGTTAGGCAAGTCACCTTCCACGTGTCCGCGACTCCTGGGTTTCCCTGTCGTCCAAATTCACCCTCGGAAAAGCTCGGCGATAAATTGACTCTCACGCGATTGAGGAAAAAAATTTATATATACATGCGAGGATTATAACTTTCACTACATCCGTTTCTGCCCCACTACTTCCGGCTCCTATGCCCAAGAGAAATGAGGGCCACTAAAATATATATATGTATATAAAGAGATGAAGAAGCTGTTTACGGATATTCTCAGAGCTCATTCCTGGCGTCCATAGAGCTTCAGGGAATCGGCCATAATAAATAATCCCAAATATTCTCCACTTGATATTTTTTTTCTCGTGTTTCTGAATTCTTCTCACGTCAGAATTAATATATTTATTTTATTATTTTTGGGGCTTTGTACGAGGATCCAGAAAAAACAAACAAAATTCTGATCCGTAAACTTGAACGATTGCAGCGCAAAGTACGATGTTTTTTTTGTCTTTTCGTTTCCGTGTGTAATTTTCATGAATTTTCGACGTTTTTACCGATTGAACGAAATGCAGCTCAATTCAACGGATTTACAGCGCGTTCCACTGGTCTGCAAATAATGAGAATGTGATTTACGAACTTAATTAAATTTATTTAGATTTTTGAGAGCTGCCGACTAATTCAGGCAGGACGTACATTCGCGTTTCTTAATTACTGTTTGCTCTCACGACAGACTGGGCTGTCACTACGCACCGCATCCTACAGTGCAGAGACTCTCCTTAAATATCGTACGTAGCATCACATTATCACAGAATGCGACAAGAGAGAGAGAGAGAGAGAGAGAGAGAGAGAGAGAGAGAGAGTTCGGTACTGCAGTTTGAGAAGCCGGTGGCGAAGTAGATAAATGGAAATGCCCTAGACGTCGTGCGACGATGACAACCTCGACGACGTCAAAGATGAGGACTCGAGAGCGACAAAGGGAGGCCGGAAGAGGAGCCAACTAGCAATCAAAGAGGTCTTTCATAAATTCCTCTTCAATAGGCTTTCCTATATACCGTTACATTACCGTCATATGACCGACGATGCAAAATGAAAAATTTACATCGAAATATTTGTTCTCTCAGAAAGCCTCGACCGTTGTATTCGAAAATTTCGTTGCCCCAAACATTTATCCGTTCCGAACCATAGGACAAAAAAAAAGTACATTCGAGTCATTCGAGAAGAATTTTTCGCAATGGAAATGGCTGATCGATTCATTTATTTGCAAAATAGTGGAAAAAAACTACGAATAACAATTCGGACAAGTAACTAAAAAATTAATCGTCATTCGGAGGCTCGACGAATTAGCAAAATTATATTTTTGCATGATTTTTTAACTTGTATTGTTTTTTTTACTGCACAATGAATAATTTATCGAAAAAATTTGTCGTCCGAGTTTGTCAAGGATTGAGAGTTTCCTGTCCATAAAAGGTTTACAGAAATCGATTCAGCGGAACACTCGGCTCGTTAGAGCAAAGGGAGAGATGCGAACGGTAGAGACTTTTTTTTTCTCGCAGATTTCTCTATCAAGTGGCTGCAGATATTCCGGGATGTCAATGCCAAGTTCAGGAGAATCACTCGAAGAATTATTCATTAACAAAAATAATTAGCACAATATTTTCCATGCTCAATTGTCCTCTCACTCATTTCCCTCCGTTTTTCCATAATGTCAAATTTATTCTGCGATAGTTTCACTCGGAATATCTATTTTTCAGAAATCGCATATTTTCGCTGTCAAGTTTGCTAGAAACGAAGCGTTTCAGTCTATGCGTAACAGCAGGACGACAAGCAGCGTCATATTTATTTGATTTTTGAGCGAAAGAGTGAAGTGTGCGAAGCGTCGAAGCGTAAATTGTTTACCGGCGATTGAATGATCGAGAGAAAAGGGAGAAAGAGTTGGAACGAAATGTAGAGAAAGAGCGAAAAGCAAAGTGTCTCGACATCGTAGAGTTTTTCCCATGCGGTCGATTCCTCGGAGGAAACTGGAGGGAAATTCGATCAGGGAATGTTTTTAATTCGATGCGGAGAAGCTCGGAAAAATGAGGAGACGAATACGTAATTACTTTTCTCAATACTCGAGTGAATAAATTTTTAAATACGCGACGTCAAGTTCGTTTGGGTGATAAGAAAAGTTGGAGTACGCACGAAGTGGCATGTTAATTTCTTGTTGAGGTTTTGCTCGTCATTCCGAGGATCAAGGACGCACAAAATAGCTGCACACGGACGACTGCGCACTCGGGGATGCAGAGGGACGCGGTTATCCGTTGCTTAATTACTGTTTGCACGGTTCCGTCGTGCAGGCCTGTACGAAACGGAGCGACTGAGTTTAGTGGCATGTAAGTGTGTGTGTGTGTGTGTATGTGCTGTATTTGTATGGATACAAGCAGAAAACTCTGCTGGATATTCTCCGGTACGAAGGCTGTTGCCAATTCTCTGCTCTCCCTTTCTTTCTCGCTTTCTCTTTCCTTCGCTCTCGTACGCTTAGCTTTTCGAGATAAACGAGAACGAGCTCGACGACGACGACGACGCGAGGAGGAAAATGGTCCGGGGTTGGTAGCGACACGGTATGTTGAATAAATGGAACGAGAACGAGAGAAAGATACGAGATGAACATCTTGAGGAACAACCTTTCTCACCAACTCGAATTGTAATTCCGTTCATGTTGTCTTATTGCATCTAGTCGGGCTATATATCTCGAGGGGGCGATAGCTTTTCCAACAACAAAAGAGAAGATGACTCTTGACAAGGCCATAAAGGCTGCTTAACGTTCAATGTTCCTTTCAATTTGTAGAGAAAATAAGAAAAAAAATGAATTTCATCCTGAGCTCTGTGAGATTGATGGGAAAAAACAAAAAAATGAGGAGAAAAGTGTAACAGAGTTTTTCTGCAGGCGAGACTGTTGCTGAGATATTAATTAAGTAGTAACGGTCGATGTTGGGCAGACGCATGTCCTGCGGCGGCGAGGCTGTCCGAGGAGTCGCGCAGCGTTCTTTGGCATTTTTCTCAAAGGTCCAGAAAAGTTTCTGTTGAAAATCCAACGATCCTCCCATTTTCTTGGTCTTTCCATTTCCATATTTTTCACCGTTTGCGGTTTATGCAAAATTCATAACGCGGTACAGTCGCCAACGCATTGGTTCGGATCTGGCGGAGACTGTAAAGCCATTTTTTTCTCTGTACCACGTATACTCGCGGGGAATCGGAGCAGAGGGTTCGGGAGGTTTGGAAAGCAAGAGTTCCTGCGGATAATAAGTTGTCCCGTAAATATAAAGGCGGGCAGGCTATTATCGGTATCGCAAAGTCTCTGCTGGCTGTTCGATCTTTCCAGCTCTCTCCTTTTCCCGAACACACACAGAGAGACGCATCCACGTACATTGAAATAAAACTTAAAGACATTTACGTGCTCGCAACTAAATTGAGAGGAATCTCAGAACTTGAAGACATCGTCGATCTTTCTCTGAGCTGTTTTGACCAAATCGAGAGTAGAGAATCCTCGACAACTGGATGATGCTCCTCGTTTTTTTTTAACCTGCTAACTTTTCGCCTCCGTAGGTTTGGCATTTGACAAAACATCCTCATCCCTCAAATTTTCCAATTCTACCGCGTATATGCGTCCACGAAGGCATGCCCTGAATAATTTCCTCTCTCCCTCTGCCCCTTTCTTCGCCGCTCTGTCTCTCTCCCTCTCTGTGCATTATTCCATAGTTGCCAGCACTCCAATCTTGCTTGGCTGTTCTCTCACTGCCGGTGCTGTGTGGCACATCCTCATTCCCTGTCCACGACCCTCATCCCCGAACGCCACACATGCTAATATCGCCCCCTCCTTCCCCTTATTTTATCCCCCCCTCCCACTCTCTGACATGTCCGGAATTCCACCTCGTTCTCCCACAAGCTTCGCCTCCTCGGCTCGCTCCGTGGCCCTTTATACATCCACGGCTCCGAACGAACCTTCTGCACCTACACACGTCTGTACAGATGCATTCTTCGCTGAGAAATCGAGTGACATTTTATCTCCGGTAGGAAACCGGGTCGCGTTTCTCCGGCCAAACAATCTTGCTTCGTGTTCTCGCACGTATTATTCTCTCTCCGCTGCCGTTTTTATTCAAACTTGCCCCACAAATTTAAACTCCGCATCTCGAGTCAAACGAGCCTTTCATTATTCATCTTTTCCGATTAAATATCATCCCGAGCATCTATACCGGTCGAGCAATTTGCAATATAGATTTAATTTTTCATTAATTATTCCTTTTTCGTTCTCGAACCCTCCAGGGACTTGGAAATTCTGTTATCGAGGAATTCCAAATGAGGATAAATTTAGTGGGCTAACTCGATGCCGAGACGGAGAAAATGCTCCAAAAGTATCAATTCCGAATTGCTGGGTGCTCGATAATTTGGTCACATCATTTTTTCGAGCCTGAATATCGCAAAGGACGATTACGAGATAAAAACTCGTGAACCGCAGTCGCTAGATGTTTAACAAAAAAAAAAAATTTATTGAAAATGACAAAATTTGTATCCGTCCTGAAGCTCACACTGGAAGACCACACTGGAAATGAAATTTTGTTAAAAATCGTCGATATTTTGTTGAACACGGTGAACTAAATATTTTTTGTCAATTTCAAAATTTTCGTTATTTTGGCAATATATTTGGTTTCCAATGGAATTCTCTGTAAAATTTACGATTCGAACGACGAAAATATGCTCCCGAAGAGACTTTCTAGAAAATTTCTTGCTGCGATGACACAATTTTTGGAATTATTGAAAAAAAACGTTTAGTTGAACGTATCGAACAAAATATTCATCTTTTCCTACAAAATTTTGTTTACAGTGCATGAATTTTTTCACATTTTTTCATTTATTATTGCCGCTGTGATAACGCGAAGATCCTGGTCCAGGGACTAAGGATCAAGGATTAATCTAATCAGTGATTATCTTGTTACAGAGCTGGAGAAGCGGCAGCAGCCGCAGCTGCCTCGGAGCTCTGAGGAGCTGGAGGATTTGCACAAGCTGCTGCACTTCCCCGAGGAGGTTGCTCTCAGATTGGCCGAGTGCGAGTATCAGCTGTTCTATCAGGTACAGCCGTGCGAATATTTGCGTCACGTTGCCCAAGATCTGACACAGGCAGCGTCACAGAGAGCGGCGGCTTCGAGGCAACACCAACAGCAACAGCAACAACAACAACAGCAAGAACAAACGCCACCTTCGCCAGCACCGACAAGCCATTCGCACAATCAACGCACGTGGAATCGGAGCACCGATACTTTACCGAGTACCGCCAACAGCTCGACTCAGACCGAAGAAGAGGCGCTGTGGCTCGGTGGCCCTCCATCCGCTCACTCCGTCCAGACCCTCATCAACCGGTTTAATGAGGTGCAGATTTTTATTTCTCATTCAATCACTATTTCACCTGCTCGTATGACCTCCATTCTCCTACCCTGGCATCCTACTGACTCAAAACTTATCTTTGGTGAACGAAATATAAATTTCGACATCGTAGACTCCACAAAAATCACCGAGCCTCGAATTTTCTCGGTTCAAATCCACTAAATCCGGATCCATTTCCATTTAACGTTCCAAACCCGCCATCAGCGGACGGCGAATCCCTTGCTCATTCGTCCCGACCGCATTTTCTCGCATTAAAGCTCAGATTTCATAAAACCCCATATTTTTTGGGAACCTACAAAATCTAGAGCACCCAAAAAAAGCCACATTTTTCCGCGATCCTCGCGAGCCCTCGATCTTTGCAAAAAGAACCGATGAAAAAAAATTGTTTATATGTTTATACTTAAAATTTTCCCACCCCTTTTACAAAAATCGTCAAACCAAGGCCGGAAAAGGGTTAAAGAAAATCCGGTACAAAAATGAACGTAAATTCATGGGAAATGCTTGAGAAATCCTTCGCGATCAATTTAAAAAATCAGAACATGGTTAAACGCAGTAAATGCAGCAGGAAAAAAGTATTGAACGCGAATGCGATTAGAAGCTTGAATGTGGGAGAGTTAAGGTACTTGTACGCGAGACACTGTGCAGCAGATATAAATAAGGGCTAGTGAGCACACACACAGGCACACAGAACACATACACAGTCAAAAACACGAGCTCCCGACGTATATACCAGTCGAGGTTGAAGAGGAGTGCGTTCGTGTGTAAGTCCAACCGCAAGAGACCCACCTGACCTCGAATCTCGACGTAACATGGACACACACACACACATACACAGAAGAGGGAGCAGGGAGAGGGTGAAAATCCAAGCAGCAGTTCTCGGGTCGAGCGTCTTGCAATCTTGCGGTCTTCCGGCTCTCACTCGGCTCACCTCACACACAAACTATCAGCCAGTGTCTCTCGTGTACGTATAAAGACAGCGACTCAGTCACACACACGCCCACACTAAGGCAAAGAGTAATATATTCTTTGGTGTGTACTTTCGGTGTGACGAAGCAGTCGGGACGCCAGGACATAGACGACACTAGCTCGTGTACCCTCTTCAGAGACATATTTATTTTTTCCACCCTTCCGCCCTTGTCATTTCCTCCACACTCGCTTTTTCCACTCGTTTTCTCTTCATTTCTTTGCTACGCTATTTCTTCATTTCCTCCCGTCTTTCAATTTCTCTCTGTTACGTCCGGCTCACACTCACATTTTTATATCCCACGCTCAACGTCCAAATAGATGGCTATGTCTATGTCTTTGCACGCTTTTTCTTCTTCTTTTCTTATTCGCTTCTATTTTGAGCGGATAGAACTTCTGGCTCCGCACGCTAAACTGCACAGAGAGTTGCTTGCAGTTTGTGCACATCACAAACAGCCCTCTGGCCTTGGCTACCGAATCCAATGGAAAAAAAAAATGGGAGCGAAAAATAAAGAGGCGAAAACAATGACGCGGAACTTAATGAATTCGGGACTTTGAAACTCAAAGTTCAAGCGAAGAAAAACTTTGCGGTCAGAACTGTTTGGTTCGGCTGCGGAAGCTAAAATTTTTTTTAATTTTTTCTTCGCTTTGGATTTTTCGAGAAATTAGAGAAATCCACGCGAAACATTTATTCATGGAATTTTTATTTTCCACCAGGTGAGTTCATGGGTCACCCACACCATAACCAGCGGCTCGACGATCGAGGAACGCCAGGCCCTCCTCTCGTGCCTGTTGCGAGTGGCCCAGACCTGCTGGAACACCGGAAACTTTAACTCAGCAATGGAGATCATCGCCGGTCTCAAGTAAGTTTGCCATTATTATAACTAAGCAACGATTCTTGCCAGCGGCTAAATTTAACAGGGCTGAAACGCGATACCCAACTTTTCCAACTTTCCCTTGTTTCGATCTCAATTTATTCAAGCTTGTTATTTCGCCGGGGGTCATTTTCATACTAGCAGCTTTATATCTTGAAAGCAGCTTCAAGATGGAACAGTTATTTGTTTGCTTTTACAAACACCATGGATCAGACCTTTGTAGCTTAATTATTTCCCCATGGAAAATACCAATTTCAGCATATTTTGTATTTTTCGTTTCGAGTCAAAAAAATTTCACCGCTGAGAGTCATTTCGATTTATTTTCACCGAAGAAAACTTGCAGGCTTAATTGAAATTTTTCCCTCGAGTTCCTCTGCATAATTCCGTTAATATTTCGGTCGAAATCGTGGCTTTTAGCGGAGGGTCGAAAAGGATGGATTTTTGGTCGGTTATTCGTGTTGTTCCCGCGCCACCCCATTATCCTGTTAGAAACGTTAGCGATGGCATTTTCGGGGGAGCGAGTGGATGGAGAACGAGAGAGTACAAAGGTGGTTGTTACCGTGACCATGGACTAATGCGGGTTTCGGAGCAAGTGGAACCAGAAGGGATGCAACGTTGATGCGGCTTTTATAGTTACGTGCAACTTTTGGTATTGCTCCATGCTCTGTTCGTACTTCTCATGCCATCATCCCTTTTTCGCTGCTTCTCAACCTGCTCCCTCGGGAGGGTATAGCGTTCTATCGGATTATTGTCAAACGTACCATCTTGGAGAGAGAAATCAAAATGATGAGGTTGGAATATAAATTGTCTTTTTGTATTTCGTTAAATTTTCATTCATTTCCTTCTCGATTCTGTCAAATCTGTTGCGTTGATTTTCCATGTTTTTTCATTCGTTCCTCTAGTTTCCAAATTCAATCATTTTTACTCGAAACCATGTCGATGCATTCGGAATATTTCCCTGAGAGACGCAGTTGATCGATTACCGAATTACGTCCAAATGATTGTTTTCATTGGAAATTCAATTTTGTTAAAAATCGTCGATATTTTTTTGAACACGATGAACTGAACGTTTTTTCATAATTTCAAAATTTTCGTTATTTTGGGAGTATGTTTGGTTTCTAATGAAATTGTCAGCAAAATTTATGATTGCAACTACAAAAATTTGCTCCTGAAGGGACTTTCAATATTTCTTGCTGCGATCACACAATTTTTGGGATTATTCAAAAAAACGTATCGAACAAAATATCGATATTTTCCAAAAAAAATTTCTTCCACCGCTAAATTTTGTGAAATTTCGCAAGCTCCTGCTACGCTGCTCGCAAAGTTCTATAGAAAAATCTCTTCATTTTGACGCGCGAGGGCACAGAATCCTCAAGGGTTCGCCCAACCCCTTCGTTTTGCCGTTTTTAATAATAAAAAATAAATTTTCAACACTCTTCCCCGACTTTTTAACAACGCTGATTGAGATTCTGTCAAAAGAGAAACAAAAAGAATGACGCTCTTAGATCATGTACCAGTGAAGGGGTTAATCGTGTTTCGTCCATAATGGGCGTCGCGTTTGCACGAAGGCGTGTTTCCCAACAATAACAGTTTAGCATTCCAGTATTCTGTATCGCGGCAACCGCGTTTCTACTGTGATATCTTGTCGTTCAAGCTTTCCCGGTTGTTTCCAAGTTTGAGTAAGCTCATTCGTGCACGCGACGGCGTCTTCATCGAACGGATCGTGATGCGGAGGGCCGCAGGAGCTAGACTCGATTAGAAGATCGGTTATCTTAAAGTGGCATGTCTGCCTAACATATTATAGAGCGTAGTAGGGCGACCTAATGGCAGACTGTGTGTCGAGTGTGTGGACGTAATCGGTGGAACGAGATAGGAGGATTCAGAGTTAAGTCAGAGACTGAGGAACGTCGCTCGAGGGGGCAAGCGTGTTAGAAGTTGGAAGCTTCGCCTGGGGAGACTGTTCGGGCAAGAAGGAATATCTTTGGAAATAAAAAGGCAAATTTACGTGTATATAAATACAGGAATTTCCATTATTTTTGCTTCAACTTGGGAGCATCAATTATTTGGAAAACACTCTGAGGAGAAAAGTTCTGGCTGAGACTGGGAACTACTCGCGGAAAGCCGATCCGCTGCGTTTACNAAAAAAAAAAAAAGGGTGTGTTTGTCAGACGCGGAGTTATAAACTGCCGAGCTCTCCTACTTAACGCTTTCNACTGTGTGTCGAGTGTGTGGACGTAATCGGTGGAACGAGATAGGAGGATTCAGAGTTAAGTCAGAGACTGAGGAACGTCGCTCGAGGGGGCAAGCGTGTTAGAAGTTGGAAGCTTCGCCTGGGGAGACTGTTCGGGCAAGAAGGAATATCTTTGGAAATAAAAAGGCAAATTTACGTGTATATAAATACAGGAATTTCCATTATTTCTGCTTCAACTTGGGAGCATCAATTATTTGGAAAACACTCTGAGGAGAAAAGTTCTGGCTGAGACTGGGAACTACTCGCGGAAAGCCGATCCGCTGCGTTTACAAAAAAAAACAAAAAGGGTGTGTTTGTCAGGCGCGGGGTTATAAACTGCCGAGCTCTCCTACTTAACGCTTCCTATGCAAAGCTCGCGCGAAGAATCGGATATAATTAATTTATCAATATCTTTGAATGAGTGGATCGGAGAGAAAAATCTACATACAGCTCGCAAAGCTCTGATCGTAATTCAAAGTATACGCGCGGCGTACAGAGCCGATTTCTCAGGGAACAAAAGGGCCAAAGGGTCGTTAAAGTTATTCGAGTGAAGTGAAAGAGATGTAAAAAAGAAGAAAAATAGGGATGAGGAGAGGAGGAGGGCGCCTGCTGGTGGAAAAAGAGATAAGAAGCAAAGAGGACGCAGAGCATGGACGAAGAGACACGGAGATGGGATTAAAAGCGTCGTTCGGGCTGCGATGAACGCCCGGAAAGGAGAGAATGGAATCGGCAACCGATAGAGACGAGACTATAGCTCTCGTAAAAAGTAATTCGATTCTCGGAGCCGAAGTGAAAGGGTAGAAAAAAGAAAAGTGCAGGAGTGATGCAACTGGACGTCCATTGGGGCATGTTAAGGCTGCGTCGTTCGCGGAGGAGGAAGAATGAATCGCCAAGGCGAAAATTGAAGTGCATTTGGTTCGGGGCTCGTGCAGAAATAACTTTTCTTCCTTTTTCACTGCGGCCACCAAACCTGCCTCCTCGCTCGCGCGCACACTCTTTTATATATTCTCTCGCGTGCACGTTTCTCCGAGTCTCTCGGGACTTTTATTCTTCGGTATAATAGACCGAACTGCGGAAGGCCTTCGATCCGAGATCCTAACGTGAATTAAATGGAAATTAGCGGTCGGGGCTTTTCTAGTCTAACTTTCCGCCCGCGCCGCCTATTCCTCGCCCGCGCGCGCGTAAATTTCCCCAACTCGAGAACGAAAATCCGAGCGAGATCGAGCATGCTAACTCGATGTAAAAGACGTGAAAATAGCGAGAGAAATTATCCAGAAATTCACTCGCCTTCCACAAAGACACGTTCTAATTATCATCTCAGACCTTATTCCCGGCTCTCCTCCTTATCAAATTAACGAGAAACAGAGCACCCGTAATAATACAGAAACACGGCTCTGCCGGCGACGTGGCAGAGAGCTCTCAGCAATCGCGGCGATAACGTGTCGATTATTTAACCGCAGCCATCGTTTAGTCATCAACATTTCGAAAATAGAACGTCGTGTGAGGGATGCAAAAAAATCTTGTCACTTTTTCCAACCTTTTTCCAGACATTTTCACATTTTACAAAAAAAGGATCAGACTAAATTCTAGTGCGCGTTCATGAATACCGGAAATGCATCGTCTTGGATGTCTGTAGTCGGTTTTCTTGGCGATTTAAAATATTTTTTTCCTGTAAAAAAACGAACGATGATTTTCTTTCGATTTTCGCATCAATTTTTATTGCACAAACATTTTTCCGCGTAGCTACAGAATTCGAACGAGAAGAGGTTGAACGACAATGCAAAAACCTGCTCGCGAGCGTTTCTCAGTCCTTTTTCCAACTGATCCTTGGAATCTCTTCAAAGGCACTTTTCCGCCTGGAATTTTGAAGGCAGCGGTGGCAATAGCAACGGGGTCTTGAGAATTTTCAGTGGAGAAAAGTATCGAGTGACCTCTCTGTCGTTATGGGAAATAGGATTCTCCATTTCCTCGTCGTCTCTCTACCAGACTCGAGTTTTCTTTTTCCTCTTATTCTCATCTGGCTATTTCTCGCTTGTTCTCTCGCTCTCTCGCTTCATCGCCATTCTTCTCACCGCTTCCCAGCCCTTTCATGTTCTTTCTTTACATCTCGTCTTGAATCACACACCTTAATGAAAAGAAACGAAGCTCGTGGACCCTCGTATCTTTTTAGCTGCATTATTGAAAGACTCTCGGTCTATATCATCTCGACGACTGTTTCTCCAAGTGTTTCGCAGCTCTTCGCTCAGCCTTTCTCCCGCACCTTTTTTCAATGCCTTTTTCTAGCTGCATTTTCGGTCGAGAAATGTTGAAAAATATTTCAAAAATCGACAATTATCCAAAAGGTTTCCATTTCTATTTTTTTTTTCTTCATGAAAAATGAGTCGAATTGGGCGCATTTTTGGAGTGTTTCGAAATCAAGTAAACGACAGTGGTTTTTTTGAAATGCCGTTTTTTTGCTGCAATTTGGGTCGAGATTGTTGAAAAATATTGAAAATAAAAAACGAGAATTCTCCGAAAGTAGTTTCTATCGTTTTTTAATAATGAAAAATGCGTCGAATTGGAAATTTTTTGAATTTTGAAATCAAGTGAAGAAAAAAGTGGATAATTTTGTTGAATTATTTTTCAGATCAAACAAGTTGAAGCCTTTCTGGCAGAGCGTAAACGAGCCACTTCCCGTATTGGAATATCTCTCATCGGCGCTACTGTCTTCCAAATATGAGCAAGCACTGGCGCGTGCCCTTGCGATGCCGGAGTGTCCGGTGGTGCCCTTTTTCGGAGCTTTCCTCCGGGAGCTCCGAGAGGTCATCGCTTCCGTTGCGAAGGTAAGCTTCCTTTCTCGAGAGAGAAACGAGAGAGTGAGAGAGACCGAGAGACAGAAAGGAAAAGTAATAAATCAACGTGTTCGCGGTTTGAACAAGTTAGCTCACGTTTTGTAAACGATTCGTGTGTGTACCATCGATTTTCGCGGTGACTCTCGGTCGCTGGGCAATGATTGAAAACTGGAGATTACAACAATTTTCATTCGGAACTTTGATGAGTGATAAGAAAAAAAAGTGAAAAATCCGAAATGTAGAATTTTCCTCTTTTTTTTACAGAATTAAAAAAATAGTTTTCAAAAGAATTTGGCGAAAAATTGAGTTTGTCGCAAAATACGAAATTTGACTTAAAAAATAAACAGCAAAGTTTCCTTGTCTCAGGATTCCACGATTCCAGTTAATTCTGAGGCTCAACAAGAGTTTGTGAAAAATGCAGTATCATTGGAACGATTTTTATGGATTGTAGGGCAATTAGCAATTAGAGAGAAATTGAAAGTTCCGAAATGAATGTGGGTTGATGAATAAGCCGGGGAAAAAAGAAGGAAATGAGGAGAGAAACGGAAGAGCAGGAGCTGGAGGATGAGGAAAAGGAACGATAGACACGAAACATTTTGGCAGAGAGCCAAAGAACTTTTTGTCGATAAAATCCGTACGTTTTTTTCTCGTCTTTTCGAAACAGTTAAGCTCTTGGTACACGGTATTAGTCTTTCACTCCAGTCACTTGCCACATACGAATGAAACGCGCGCTATGAAGTTGTTGAGAGAAAAATAAATAATAACAAGACTAAATGGTGAAAATAAATAAACGCAGAGAAAATAGTGAAAGTCTCTTAAGAGCAGAACAGCCGGTTATTTATCGGCAAAGCAAATTTTTTCCTCTTGATAAACATCCCTTCGATTTTATCGGTGAACAGTCTTTAGGATGTTTGGGAATTTTACCCACTTAGCAAGTCTCACCATCGCCCGTTACTGCTGGGATATATTCAAGGACTTTTCCCCGAGGACTTATCGTATATTTCACCAACAGGGAGGACCAAATCGAAGCGACGAATAACGACAATTGGGACAGGGGTTTCTATCGGCCTCCAGCAGCATTCGACCGTTGTAGGCCGGCGGAAACTACTTGCTCCTGTTGTCCAATATCAGCCACATCGTTCAATCATCGTTACCGCATCACATTTCTACTAAATTTTACAGTCTAGAAAAAATTCATTGATCCATAAATTGTCGTTTTTTTTTAAATCACTTGATTTTTAGGAGCTCGTCACTTAAATAACAACATTTTAACAACATTCACCAGTTTGAGCCGATGAATTATTTTATTTACTCAAAAATTATGTGACAAATTTGGAATAAAATGAAATTCACAAGTTTTCTTCACACTTCTGAAATGCTACGTAACGAAAATGATGGTGATTTCGTTTTTAGTGAATTTTTCAGGCGAAAAAATGATGGCAACTGAATTTTAGTGGATTTTACAAAAAGTTTCGATGTTTTTGGACATTTTGCAACTTTTCTGCCTGCGGAATCGTCGTTTTTCTTTTTCTCTGCATTCGCTCTTTTTCCTGCATTCCACGCAGTGGGGAAAAAATTCATTTTCAGAAAAGGCGATAGGAATATTGTTGTTGTTGTTGTTTTTGTTATGCTTCACGATTCATGGAATGGAGGGTTGAATTAAATTTTTTCAGCAACCTCCGGAATTCAACAGGGAGAGAGAAAATACGCGGAGTAACAGTAAAGAGGGTTCGGGGACCCTCGAAAACGTGCCTTCACCCTCGCATCCAGGTGCGAGGGCCGGTGTCGAGAGTAACGCGGATACCCCATCAGGCTGGAGTTCCAAAGGCGGTGGTGGAAATTTCTTCGGGATGCCCGAAGGTATAACCGACACTCGTGGCGTACTCGACAAGGTCAGCCTCTTTCATCAACATCGTCATGCTCGAGGTCGGGACGCGACTACGGGCTCGTTGCACAAAACCCTTAGCGTTCATACGACCGCACTCGAGCAGACTTACATGGCCGAAGAGTGCGACGAGAACGACTATCATCTCGACCTTGATTCTTATAAGCCGGTTCAACCCCTTGCCGTCGACCACGGCGTCGCCCTTTTCCCCGTCGCAGCGCCTCACAATGGAATGGATCTTCATCTTCTACAGGTTCGTCATTTCTTATTATTATTTCATTTGCAATAATTCACTGTACAACTAAATTTCACCATGTCACTAAAAATGCCAAATAATTCAACGGGAATCGGTAAATTTGAAAAAAATTCCAAACGTCTAAATATTTCCTCGATTTTTTGTACATTTCTTCATCATTTTTCCCCCCGCCACGATCAAACGTCGAATCGAGTCTTTTCGGTTCCTGAGGCTCTGGATCCTTAAAAATCTCACTAACAACTGAAAAAACGTGTTTTTGTATAAAGGACTGAATTTTTATCGAGATTTTTCCATAATCTTTATGGAAAATCATCCACGGAATATAAAAAATTGCTGTCCAATTGCCAGCAGGAAATCACAGAAAAATTAACTCTCCAACGATTTTAAGGTATAACTATCGCAGAATGGGTTGATTTAGGATTTTCTTGTCTTGAAATTTAGTGTAAATATTCTTGACATTAAAACGAACAACTTTCCTATGAGACGAAACATTTTCTGCCGTCTAGAATTTGAGATATTTCATTTCCAATTTTATATTTTTCCCATCTAAACGCATGTAAATTGAAGTGACGTTTCGTTAAAAAAGTTGCAAGAAAAAACAAAAGAAACGCGACTTCAATTTACATGCGTTTAGATGGGAAAAATATAAAATTGGAAATGAAATATCTCAAATTCTAGACGGCAGAAAATGTTTCGTCTCATAGGAAAGTTGTTCGTTTTAATGTCAAGAATATTTACACTAAATTTCAAGAAAATCCTAAATCAACCCATTCTGTGATAGTTATACCTTAAACATTCCCCTAAAAATTGCGAAATAATTCAATGGGAATCGCCAAATTTAACAAATTTCAAACCTTTTCTTATCATTTTTTTTTCTTCTTCGGCGATTGAACGTAATCGATCGAAAATCTCGAAGAAAAAACAAAACGCATTAATTACTGAATCAATTTTTATCGGGAATTTTCCAAAAAACCTTCAGGCAAAATCGTCCATGGAACATAAAAAATGACCAACTTTTGGAATTCGATTAAAAAGCCAACGTTTGCTCTCCAATTGTCAGGCTGGATGGAAAAAAAGCGAATAATTGTTGTTCCATTTGATGTAGAGTTTTCCATGCGATTTATGCAGCCATTTTTAGTTTGTGATTCGACCATTTTTACCTGTGCGTGAAAAAGTTGTTTGGAGTGAAAATTTGTCCTCTGAACAATTCTTGTTGAAACAGTTGAATATGAGAGGAGAATTCAAAGAGAGAAACACGTTTTGTGGTGGGTTGATGAAGCACCGAAGCGTTTAGTGTCGCATAGAGCGATGGAGCTGGAATAACGAGGGATGCTGCGACGAGAATCGAAGCTCGGACTTGTATGTGTATAGATTTGTACATTTGTACTCATATTTATTCATCAGTTGGTCGAATGTGCGAGAATTCACTCGCAAGCTCATACAACGGCTCGATCAAAGTTGATCCGCAGTTCAGTGTTTGCGCTGGTCAATCGTTGATCTCGTTGCTCTCTGGCAAAATCGTGTCCACCACTTTAAAACTCTGTCTCTTTCTCTCTCAATATGTCGCTCTTTGTTCGAGTGTATATCTCGAGTTTACAGCGATTAATTTCGCTCGACTTTCATCGCAGACATAACCTGGAGCACGTACTTTACGTACTTGGAAGCCAATGACCAATCGATAACTCATTAATTCCTCGCGAACGAGTTCATTCCCACGCACCAATGCGACAAAGATAGCAAAGTTATTGTTCGCGAGCAATAAATCATAATTAGTCCGCAAAATAAATTAACTGAGCAGCCCTCATTCGCCTGTCCGATTGATCGGCAATTATTATTTTTTTTATTATTCTCACCGCACTCCACAACGTTACGCACCAAAAACATCCCATTAAAATTCATCGCGTCCCCATCACTAGATGTTTATTTTTCGACTCGCAAATCCGCGACAATATTTAGTCGCGATTGACCATTTGCTACCTCGACCTCAATTAAGCTCCTCAAATCTAATAAACTTATCCCCGCAGCAACTTTTATGGAAACGTGGACTTTTCATTTGTGTAGAAACAAGTTCCTACATATTATTTTTAATTAGCCATGATGACCGTCATTAATCATTGGACTCTGTTCTTATTTCTAAAACATAAACAGAGGCACGTTGCAGAAACAATAATTAAAAACAAGAATTAAAGTTGGACGGAAAAAAATGTTGAAAAATTGCTAAAACGTTCAATAAAATTCGCACGAGCGAAAATGCATTTTTCGAAATGTACACTTACATTCGTGTAAAAACACGTTGCTGAAAAGATTTTTTTTAATTAGCCGCTATGACCGTCATTAATCATTGGGCTCTGCTTTTATTTTTATAAAACAAGCGAAGGCACGTTGCAGAAACCAATGATTTGAAGAAAAAAAACAATAATTAACGTTGGACAGAAAAAAAATGTTGAAAAATAGCTGAAACGATAAATAGAAAAATACAATTTGCACGAGACAAAATGCATTTTTTGAAAAGTGCACTTTTCATTTGTGCGCTGAATAAATACGTTGCTAAAATTTTTTTTTTTAAATTAGACATAATAACCGTCATTGAGCATGGACTTTGCTTTTATTTCTATGAAATAAAAAAGGGCACGGTGCAGAAACATTTGTAAAAAAAAAACAATAATAAAAATCGACCCAGAAATCTTTTTCGAAAATTGGTACAACGATGATTGGACAAATGCAATTTGCACGAGAAAAATGAATTTTTTGGTGATTGTTCTGCGATGAGAGTTTGCCCAGTTTGTTTTCGATGTTCCAAAAAACAAATGGAGGATGTTTTGTTTGTTTTTGCAGGTTCTACATCACGGTACGACGCTCGTACATTGGGAGTGCGAGGGTGGAAACTCACGTACTGCCTTAGTTTACGCTCGAATCGATCGTGCCTGCGGGACATTCGTGTGGGAAAAACCAAGCTGGAGTCCCTTGAAAACAGCGAGCTCTAGTTTCGGTAACACTCCTGGTGAATTTTCACTCGGTACCAATCCGGAAGAGAGTGTCCCCGCTTGTCTCGTGGGAAGATACACGGGACAACAAGCCATGGACTGCGCTACCGTTAGCCTCGAAGAAGGCTGCCTCGATCTCAGCTCCGTCAAGGAGGTCACCATCGGCTGTTGCGATCGCGACAGGGAAGCTGATCTTCGTGGCATTTGCAAAAGATACGGCCTCTCCGGCTCCGATTCATGCATCGGTCTTATGTACGGATCCAGCCTTTCTGATAATCGCATCATCTTTCTCCTTGGACCACCCTCGCTCAGCAAGTAAGTCTCAATTTTTCAAAATCCACTCGCATTGCCTACGCAATTTCGTCCTGAGCGAAAGCGTCTGGGAAAACGATCCCAACGCGATGTTGAAGTTCTTTTTTACTTCAGGGTCATTGAGGTCATTTGACTTTAATTTTCCATTGAAATTTAGTTTGTCATTTGCGAATAATTGTCGAGACTGAAACTGCATTTTATTTTCAGCTTCTGCTTCGAAAAAAATTGAATAAAATTCTTTTGCATTACAACGACGTGAACTTCGAGATCATAGGATCACGACACTGGAAATGAAATTTTGTTAAAAATCGTCGATATTTTGTTGAATACGGTGAACTAAATATTTTTCGATAATTTCAAAATTTTCGTTATTTTGGCATTATATTTGGTTTCTAATGGAATTGTTAGTTAAATTTACGATTGGAACGACAAAAATTTGCTTCCGATGAGACTTTCTAGAATATTTCTTTGCTGCGACGACACAATTTTTGGGTTTATTAAAAAAAAACGTTGAGTTTAACGTATCGAACAAAATATCAATCTTTTCCAACAAAATTTTGTTTTCAGTCCGAGCAATTCAATATTTTCCTACACACATGAAAAGCTTCCGAATTCTGTTGACAGGATGAGAAATAACGGGATGTTAAAGGTCACTCATGTTGCCTGGAACAATAGCCCTTAATGATATTGATCAATTTTCCAAATTCGCGATTAAATAAATGTTTACAAATATTGACCAGAAGAAAGAAGATGAAAGTAGCACAAACTGAATCCAATCGTGTAGACGGGAACATACATTCGTTTTTCTTCTTTCTATACCGATGGAAAGTGAATGCTGAGAGAGGACGAAGGAAAAGAGATTAACGATCACGACCATTTGGTGTTGATTTGTTACAAAGTCGTTATCGTTGTCGATGCAAGACAAAGATAAGACGGAAAATCTTGCCGCTTGTGTCGGCGTGTCATCGAATGAATTTATCACGAGCTCCATCTCGCAAGGGACGGAAGTGAGTCGATCTAGGACGCGCTATAAAAAAAAAATGAAGGATTCTCCTGCGAGGGTGTGCGAGACTCCTGTGTTGTCCATTATTTTTTGTTGTTGCACGTTTTTTGTTAGAATCAAGTTATCATCATGCTTCACCCTCTTTCCGCGTTTTACCCACTCGCGGTTCGGTGTGTTACGAGGCCGGAAATGTCGGCCATGATTATAACGTCGAGCATCAATATCGATCTCACGCTTCCGCTCTCCGAGGTGGCTTTTAACTTTTTACCCAATGAAAAGACCGTAATGAGCGCACACTCCGCACTTTCGTGTCCTTCCTAACGAATTATTTATCAAGTTGGCCAACACGTGTGTGGCAAAGTGGATTAAAAAGCCTTGTATAAACTCAAGTATGTACCACCAACCAGCTTCATATCTTCGTTCCTTTCAAGGTCATCCTTGTCGAACGACCTGTTATCAACAGCCAATCCAAAAAAGCCAGCAAATTGATGGTTGCAAAAAAAAAGAAACTATAATCACGTGTTGCAATTTCAACGAAACTCTGCTCGTCAGGAAATGTTTCAAAAAAGTTCGAAGAGCCTGGAATTTGGTTAGGAAATAATTTGGAAGAACTCGACAATTTTCGTTTGTTGGCTTAACCCAATTTGCTGTGGAAAGCGGTTGTCAAAATAGCGCTGAACGCCTCCGGTTCGCCGATCTAGGGTCAATTTGACCCGAGGCAAAAAAAAATGATGAAATTGCAAAGAAATTTGAAAAATTACCATTTTGATAATTTAGTTTAGTTGTCGAATGATGTAGAGTTTTTTTTTCAAGCTCTTCACTGGAGCTTAGTGATTACGCTTAATTACTTAATTATCAATTCTGATTTGATAGTTTTCGCAGTTTCTTATTATTTTGATTTTTAATGACTTTGCTAGGATATGGTATATGGGAATTTGCTGGGTCTTGCGAGGCCTCAAGCGCCAGCTTCAACTCACGGACCGACGATCGAGAGCCCTTAAGGAGAAGTACCTACAATTGTTCTACGAGGAGGGTTGTCTGGAGCCCATGACCGCAGACGCAATTAGAATTTTCGGTGGGCGAGACTGGTCGATGACCGACAGCGTTGGAACTTTGTCTCCCACCAATAGCGGCACTTTACGTCGTCGTAACGTTAAAGGCAAAAAGACAAAATCCATCGGGAACATTCACGCGCTCACAAAAGTAAGAAAATTAATTGTATCATTAAAAAATTACGCGGATAGCGATCTTCAAGAACTTGGCCAGCAGAATTTCGCTAGGACCCTACACAGGGGTACCCCGAAGCCCACATTTGAGTCGAAAATGCTTGATGTATCACGAAACGACTTTATTTAGGATTCTTTCACAATTTTGTATAAACGTTCTTGGCACCAAAACTAACAGTTTTCTGCTTGGAAGGAAAATTTTCTGACGTTTACACTTTGAGAAATTTAATTTCCTATTTTTTTTCCCCCATCCAAACGCGTGTAAATTGAAGTCTCGTTTCGGTAAAAAGTTGCAAGAACAAAAAAAAACAAAAAAGCGACTTCAATTCACACGCGTTGAAATGGGAAAAAATTGGAAATTAAATATCTCAAATTCTAAACGTCAAAAAATTTTTCTTTGGTGCCAAGAACGTTTGTACAAAATTTTGAAACAAATAATAAATAAAGTTGTTTTGTGATAGTAATACGTTAAATACCACAAACAGTGCAGAGTCCCAGGGTTAAGAATATTCGCGTATAATGCTGTAAAAAAAATGCACTAATCATTGATTTTGAAACAGGAGCTAAGTTTCAAGCAATACGACTCGTCTTCGTCGGACGGTGGCCTGACAAGTGCGCCTCTTCGCCATATAACCGGAAGCCGAGAGTCGCTAACGAGGATAGTTCCGGCTTCGCCAAGAGCGAGTAGAGATCGAATACCGCCTCGAAGTCCCCCGGGCTCGGCTGAGCGGTTCCTGAGCTCGAGTCTACCGTATTCCAGTTTACAGAGGTATTGAGCAATCGATTATTAAGATCCCTTGAGAATTAAGTAATTCCTGAACCGGCGATAACGACAAACGTGGCCAAGAGGCAGGAGGATTTGATTTACTGAACGGAATTCTATTGAAAAACAAAAATGAAAACATGCATAAAGTTCGACTTTGGCAGAAAAAAAAAAAACAACAACAAACGATCGGAATTTTCACTGGAGCTCAAAGTTAATCCCGTTGATCAATCATCCGCACATTTAATATGAGAAAATCGAACCGATCCTAGTCGCCAGGAGGGATTCGCGATAGCCTTTAATCCCTAATGTTGGTCCATTTGAGCTCGCACTACAGGGACCACATTAAATAACAGTTCCAGAGATTCGTTATCAAAAGCCAAACAAACAAGACTCCATGAGCAGGGAGATATCGAAGTTGAATGTAAAAATGGCGTATGCAGGGTGATAAAGAACTAGGTGTAGGGTCTTTTGAAATTGAGCCATTAGGAGGTGGATAAAGGTCAGAAGAAAGGATCGAAAAGTAATCCTTGTGGGACTGGTCGAATCCGGTGCAGATTTAAGACCTCAGGCTAGTTCTGAAAAGGACTCAAGGTCTAATTCAGTGTGGCTTTATAGCGTATAACTTACATCCTTTTGTTTAGTGAGACAATGAGACATTGCAGAGCGAGAAGGCGAATCAAGTCTTCTCAAGGGAAAAGTTAGTCGTTCATTGTGCGACGCAGAAACGTAGCTTATTGTCGAGGAGTTTGGGCGAGTCCGGACGATTATCGGTGCGAGAAGTTACCCCCCGTAAAGAGAGAAACAAACTTTCATTTCAAATCCCTCGCGGTCACTGACATTTCCCGTGTGCTCTAGAGACAACAATATAATGCTGCGGTCCATGAGAGTCCAACTGTCCTTTCCTAGTTCTACCTGTTTTGCCATCCTCTATCTCTTATTCGCTTCTTCTTTCCTTGTGTCTACATTCTACGCTGTGAGCTCGTTCCGGTTAATACGAAGCTGCATAGGTAGATGTGTGTGCGTTGAAATACGAAGGACGACCAACAGCCAAATTGCGTTCACGTCCTGAAACTTTCAAAAGCAGCCAGACACACTGCAGAACAAACGATCCTCCTAGACAGTTTTTATTCGTCAGCTCGTCGATGTTCTACATGCTCGTGGTATTCAGACATTATCCTCACGAAAGTTTCGTCCCTGCAGCTAGCCCGACAAATCCATTGATATAGGCGACATCCTTGAGCCAATAATTGACACTCACACTCAATAACTTTGCGTTCGTACATGATGGCGTGTAATTTGTCAAAACAGCCTTCTATGCGTGGCTAGGGACAAAGACAGGAATGGCGGTGGCATACTCGAAGCACCGTGGCAGGTCAAGGCTCGTGCAACTTCCATTATGTACGAGACGCAACTCAACTTTGTCGAGTTCGTTGCTCTCTTCCGTTCCTTCAGTCTACGCGCGAGAAAAGATCTTCGAGATCTTTTTGGACAACTGGCCATCACTTGCCGCAGTCAGAGCGATGGATCACTCAGGGATTTCAGTATGAGGACCTCCGTTTTACGCCAGACGAGCGATGCCACTCCACAACGAATTGGTGAGTTTACCTCGAAGGGTTAGCAGCTTCAGACGCTCAATGGGCATCGGAAATTAATCAATCAATAATTAATCATCGTCGATTGCGTTGCCTCAGGTTTGTTAACGAGGAACAACTCAATTGATTCCCACGAGTACGAGACTAGTGGGAATCTTCACAAAAAGCAGATTTTTGACGCCATCGCTGCGGCCAGTATCGTCAACAACTGCGCCGGAGTTGACACCTCCAAATCGCAGGTCATCACTCTCGCGACTTTCACCAAGTTTCTGGAATCGAGGCAGCAAGAGAAGTTCACGGAGGATCAAATCAAAGCTCTGATTAAGGTATGTCCGTCGCTCTTCCAACTGGACTGCAATGTTGGTCAATAATCGCCAGGCGATTAACTCGCCCGAAATTGTGCTTAGGAATTCATTATGAGAGATTATTGCAGAGGCACGAACCAGACCCAGCATTACGGACGCAATGGTGTCTCTCGTTTGAGGGATTCGCTCGATACATGATGGACAAGGATAATTACGCCTTTCCCAATGAATATGCAACGCCGACCGACGAGGAAATGCAACAGCCCCTGTCACAGTATTACATTGCTAGTTCTCACAATACTTACCTTACGGGACATCAGCTCAAAGGAGAATCTTCGGTTCAACTGTATTCCCAGGTAAAATAAAGGATCCAATTGGAGTTTGAAGAGGTCCTCCATAGGTCCGGGGAGCTGCGACGTTACTTCTTGTTGAAAATTGTGTTATCAGGTTTTGCTGACTGGTTGCCGTTGCGTGGAGCTTGATTGTTGGGACGGTGATGATGGCTCTCCATTGATTTATCATGGTCACACCTTCACTACTAAAATTCCATTCCGCTCAGTCGTTGAGGCTATCGATCGAAGCGCTTTCGTAACGTCTCCTTATCCAGTGATTCTCTCCATAGAGAATCATTGCTCTCAGGCTCAACAGGCTCGAATGGCTCAAATATTTCAAGTAAGTCAACACGAATCGTTCGTCTTTCCGAATGAGGAAACAGCTGCAAGCTCTAATCTCTCGGCTATCGTTCTCCAGTCGGTCCTGGGTGACAAATTGGTTACCAAGTTTCTCTACGACTCGGACTTTGGCGAAGATGCCCTGCTGCCATCGCCTTCCCAGCTGCGTCATCGTATTCTTATAAAAAACAAAAAACTCGTGGTTGATCCGACCGGTCCACTGGTCCATCCGTCTGTCAGCCATCGAGGAAAAATGCTCATGTCCGATCGTGCCTCGTCGATGAAACAGATGAGAACTGATGTCAGCAGTGCGTCTGTGGTGGAATATTTCAGCGAGGACGAGGATGACGAGGAGGATGATGACGAAGATGACAACGTCGATGGTGAGCTTGGAATTCCATTTCTGTTGAAAACTCTGTTGACCTTTCCCTATTGGCACTCTAACCGATTACCAGACGTCGATTTTATTTCAGACAACTCAATCTCCAGCTACGAAAGGTATTTAGGAGGTGGCCAGGTGCCACATCCTCGTTTAAAGTCCGATCCGGCTGTCGACGATAAATCACAAAAGCAGAGCAGCCAAATCGCGAAGGAACTCTCGGATTTGGTGATTTATCTGCAGGCCATAAAGTTCCGTGGGTTAAACTTGACTCCTGGGAATGTGATACCAGTCAAGACGCGTCACCAGAGCCACACAGGAACGGTGCAGAGGCACAGTATAGCTGGGATCGGAACTGGCGGGATAGCTTCGTCCACTGGTTCACCTCAGTCCTTATCGACTTCGGCTTCGGTTGCCAGCGGAGGCAGCAACATTGAGAATCTCTTCCGACCGACACGTGGCATGCCGGCTTGTTTCCAATGTTCCTCATTGAACGAAAGTGCAGCCAAGAAAATCTGCAGGAAACAACCGCTGGGAGTAGTTGCGCATGTGGAGACTCAACTTGTCCGGACATATCCGGCTGGCATGAGAATCGACTCGTCCAACTTCAATCCAGTCATATTCTGGGCATTCGGCATTCAAATGGTGGCACTTAATTATCAAACTGACGATGCGGCTCTACACCTAAACGCGGCGATGTTCGAGCAAAATGGCCAATGTGGTTATGTGAGGAAGCCTTCGGTGATGTGGGACAAAGGCCACATGATGTACAGACGCTTCAATCCCTGGGACAAGGAATTCGATGGATTACATTCGGTGCATCTGACCCTCTCCGTCGTTTCTGGTCAGTACATCGCACCAACGAATTTACTTACTAGCACCTACGTGGAGATAGAGCTGGTGGGTATACCGATCGATTGTGCCAAGCACAAAACCAAAGTTATTCAGACCAACGCTTTGAATCCCATATGGAATGAGAAATTCTGCTTCCAAGTCATGTTCAAAGATCTTGCTTTTCTTCGCTTTGGTATTATCGAAGCGAGTTCTCACCATCTTATTGCTCAGCGAGTTTTACCGCTCAAGTGTTTGCGACCTGGTTACCGACACGTGAGACTGCGGTCCTGCAAAAATAAGCCCCTCGCCCTTTCTACTTTGTTCATTTATTCGCGGATGGAAGAAGAGAGTTTGGATTACAACATGTGCTGCCACGAACACAAGGAATCATCGAAGCGTCCGTCGTCCGGCAAAGTAGCGGAAAAATTGAACACCGTTGATCCTGGTCTGGGTGGCGTGACCTTAAAACGACGAATGTTTTTCCTCAAAGTCTACGACGTCATACCCGAAGAAGCTTACACTATCTTCAAGGTGACCCAGGAGAGTACCACGCAGGAAGTGTTATTGCAGGCTCTTCAGAAGGCTGGAATTTCGGGCGATCATGTCGACGAGTACATACTGGTGGAGGAGGTTTCCCGGGGATGGGAGAAGAAGGATAGGGAAGAATTGCCGACTCAGCGAGTGCTGGATCCTAATGAACATCCGCTCCAGGCGGAAGCACTTTGGAAGGGTCAGGGTCGGTTTCTACTGAAGCGTGTGGGTGATGATCCCAGTAGCAGAGCCTGGTTGGCTTCCATTAGAAGTACCGCAGGCCACTCCAAGCTGCAGCCGGAAGAACCGGAGGATGATCGTTCCATGCACATATGGGATGAAGCTGACACCTTCCTCGTTTGCATCTACAACGTCTCTCCGGAAATTCCATACGCAATATTGAGGGTACCCGTGAGCAGTTCGGCTCAGGACGTTTTGGCCCAAGCATTGGTGAAGGCTCGTCGTATGGAGGATCCCATAAAGTTTGCTCTCGTGGAAGAACTCGAATGGGGTGGAGCAGGTGCAGTCGGCAGTGGTAATCGTCAGCTCAGAGTCTTGCGGGACGAAGAGAATGTTTACAGCACTCAAGCATATTGGAAAACACTTGGTAGGTTCATACTGAGGGAACGGGAACAGGCGCTTCCGCGAAAGCATTTGCTTCCCGCTACCCTCGACAGGCTTAGCAAGGGTTTCTCGGTCGGTCGTTCGGTCTCGTTGCCGGGCTCGAGCAAGGAAAAGGTCCCGGTCACCGAGGCTCTTTCCGATCCAACCTCCAGAGGTCTACGTCACAGGCTTTTGATGCCAGGACGTAGACGGGAGGTGCATTCGGACGGTGAAGAGTCTCGGGAGTCGGATATCCTCAATGCTGCCTTGCACCTGAAGAAGGTGTCGTTGAGGAAGCTCAGGGTGTGGAAGTCATAGTGGCAGTCGAGGGCGACGTCACTGTCGTCAATATTTGCCACTCGGAGGAACAATTGGTGAATATTTTCTCCCGGGCTATCTTTTTTTCAACCGTTATCAATATTTCATTTTGACAAAGTGGCCAGACTTGTCAACAAATGGCTCACTAAAGAGCAACCACTTTGCTACTTGCATCCAAAGCGATAACGATGACATTATGAAGTCTTGCTGGTAGCAAACGATGAAGAAGCACCTATTGTACGAATTTCCAACTACCTAACAGCTCCAAATATATTTGTATACCTTTTAGTTTAACGAACAACTTCTTTAAACCATTTTCCCCGGGACCTCCCAGTGGCAAAGGCGACTGATGTCGCTCTCTTTGAGCACAACATGACAAAGTAAAACGCTGCTAGAGCGATTGAGCTGCAATATTAGCTCCACAAGGTTGATCGTAAGAGCCAGTCGATGAGAAAAGATGTGCCGAATGTAGTTGTACTATTCCATACATTAATGCATACACATACCAGAGCACACGATACACATATGTATAATACATGAATATAGAGTAGCTACGTTCAGCCAAGCGTTCCTCATCTCTTTATCTCTTTGTCCCTTTGCTATCGAGGTGCGATAACCGTATACACACACACACACACACACACACACATATATATATAGAAATATATCGAACAAGAAGGTGACAAAGGGATCGACAATGTCCAATGTCGAACTTTTTCTTTTTCCCTTTTTTTTGTTCCTGTAATTTTTTGTTCGTTACGTGTCACATGGAAAAAGAAAAATGCACCTGGAGCACACTCGAACGAGCAGGAGGGATGAACCGTTCTAGCGATGTCTATGTGTGACCGATATCGGCCCGCGTGACTCGACTCGCCGATGAAACTTTAACTTGCCGATCGATCGAACTACATATCTCGTCCTCCCTCCCCCGCCAACCCATCCACACCAAATCTGCCATCACATTGCAGTCAAACATAAATAAACCGCGTGAAAATAAAAAAAATATTTAAATAAACAATATTCATGCAATTTTTCACAACGTATGTACATTTCGACTATTACATCGAGACACACGAAGCTTTTTCGCGCATCAACAAACGTATAAAAAGCTGGCCAAGGTACAAACGATACATATATTAATATTTAACACTTACGTGAAGGACATAAACAACAAATATATGGCGCATTAACGTTTACTAAAAATTTAACATTATCATAGTATTTCTCAGTGTTCAGAAACGAATCGCACGTTATTCAATGCCTAAATATTAATTAACAGTATTTTACTGCTCGTGTGTAGAGAATGCATGTAGAATCAAGAGAGAGAAAGAGACAGACACGTTTTTTTTTTCATTTGAGTAAATATTCAGTTCGACTAAATTGCATTGGTTTTATTTATTTATTTGGTTTTTTTTTTTTTCAATTTTTCCGGTCTTTCCTGTGCAAACTTGACGTGACGAATCGTCATGATCTCTCCATACAAATATAAATATGAGTAAACGTATGGAAACATAATTATCGTCTCACACACACGCGTTGGTTTTTGTTATTTTTGTACAACGAATAAAACAGAGTCAGAAGCTGAAAAATCGAGTTACGGATGTTGGGAAAACGTGTAAATTCTCCTGGTACGAATCGTGTTGGCAGAGAATGATTTTTTAAGTAGCTCGTACGTGGAAATTAGTGATTAATTGTTCGAGAGATTTAAATTCGAGGTTAAAGTGTAAGGGAGCGAAGGAGGGAGTAATGAATCGGAAAAGTTGATCGGAGCAGAAAAAAGAAATGCTTTTGGGTATGACACAGTGACACACACTCTCTTTGTGCATGACACTCTCGTTACGATCAATAACTCCCTCTTTCTCCGTGCCCGAATTAATCGCATAAATGCGCCTCGATCTGTGGTTTCCACTCGTTTTTGAAGGGAATACGTTAGAGTGCCATACAGCCGCGCTTCATTATTAATCGATTATTTATGCGACCATTGTCCTAATCGTAATAATAACTGTAAGAAAGTTAATTATAATTACCAAATATAATTAATTTAATAATTAGCGATAACGAGCGATCCTAAAACTGGGTCGGAGTGAAAATACATAAACGATTCTTCCATGACACTGAGAGACAGGATTTAACGAAACCTAATTATATTAATATTGACATTTCATTAAGTGCATCCGTGCACTGAGAAAACAAATTGAATCATTAAAGACAACAAATTTATCTGCATCTCATTAAACTCGAAGATCGAACCGCCAAATTAATTGCAAAAATAAACAAAAATTGTCATTTTCCTTCAAAAATCTGTACAAATTGTTTTTTTTTTTTTTTCTGTACACGTGA